>JAPZDY010000025.1:20904822-20918330 GCA_029783645.1 Ctenochaetus hawaiiensis
TTGGGAATGACCAAAACTAACCTTAAAAAACTTACCAGGCTGTGCTGTTATCAGCTGTTCCTTTAATGAACTTTTACTTTGGGGTAAAAAAAAGGGGGTAAGATATATGAGCCTGTAATTGAGTACAACTTTAGACTGATGTGGCTGCCTTTACAGGATGAGTGGCAAGCAGTGCGATCCCACTGGAGAAATCAGAGACTGAAAGTTTGTTGATTTATGATCAGAAGATGGTAAATAAGACCAGCTAGGCCAATTGATTCACAGTTCTTTCAGATCCACACTGTGGAAGTTGGACAAAAGCAGTCTGTTGATGCTATTTTTCCTAAATCTGCATTATATACTCATGCTTTAGACTGATGACCTTCCACATTTTCACAGACTACTTTCATCTGTTGGATTGGGTGATGCCAAACAGTGAAAAGCCAAATATCCATGTTTTCACTGTTAATGGAAATGTGTTTTGTTCGCCTTGGCCGACACTCCTTAGCAGGTCGCTAGTGAGCACTACACATGCTAAATTTTCAGGCCAATAAGTCTATATCACCCCCACGTCCATTTGGCTTTATTAACTATCCAGAGGAAGCTGAACTTAACACTCTAAATTGCCCATAGGTGTTAATGTATTCCTCTGTTAATATAGTGATAGACTGGGAACCCACCCAGGGTCTTTTTCCGCCTTATCCAGACTGTTTTGGAAAGACTGCACACCCTTTTCAGACCCTCAGCAGTAATATGAGTGAATGGGATTGGTAGATGTAGTCAGGGCCACAGCATGAAACACTGTGAAGACCCCATTGCAACTTAAGGAATTATAATGTGTTGTAGCTGTTTCCACAAGTTGGATTTCTAACATTTTTATTTGTGTATAGATTAAACAAATTAGCTTTTATGTGTAAAATTAGTAAATTTTAGAGGTGCTGGTACTGAGGTTAATGAGCCTCTACATCAGCTGTCCCCCCCTGCTTTCAGCCTTTTTATGACTTTGACTTAATGTCTCCAGATACAAGCTACGATCAAAAAGTTCTGAGACTGCTCATGTTGCAAACAAACAAAGAGTGCTGCACAGTAACAAAGGTAACACTTGTTTTTGTAAACACCAGTACATGCATATTTGCAGCACTGAGTCAGAGTCGGCGAGAACTTCAGGCTCAGAATGACCCAAACTTCATGTTGAGGATCATCACTAGGGATGAGAGTTGTGACGACGGTTATGACCAGAAGACAGAATAGAAGTCTGCCAAGCAGATGAGCCCACAGTTTCCACGACTGAGGAAGGCGCATCAGGTCAGGAGCCCAACTAAGGACATGCCGGTGGTTTTACATGACATTTGCAGGGTTGTTGCATGGTGAATTGTCCCCCAGGGACATTGTGTTACCCTTGAGTAGTGGCGGGATGTTCTTAGGCGTCTGAAGGAGAACATTCAGTGCAAATGACTTGAACTGTGGCGCGATGGAAAGTGGGTTCTCCAATATGAAATTGCGCCCGTTAACACTCACTCACAAAGCCTGCAACAACACAGTCATAGCTCTCCAACCCCCTCCTTTTCACTTCTGCTCCCCAAAATGAAGTTGAAGATGAAGAGTCATTGTTTTGACTCTCTGGAGGAGATCCAGTGCAAAATGCAAATGGTGCTTCATCCGCTTAGGGAGTAGAACATCCAGGGAATGTTCTGAGCGTGGCAGAAGTAATGGGAGCACAATGACAGGAAACTTGTGTCCATCTGGTATCTATCACCTCAAAGAAGTTTATTTCCCCAAACTGTCAGTCTATTTGTTTAAAAAGATTGGTACAGCTAAATGAGCTGAAGATGTTGATCCATTTGACCCTAGCTATGAGGGTCAGGTGATTAATTTAATATTTTTAGCGTGACATCTCGGAAATACAACAAGAACAGGGAGTTAGTTAACATCATAGTGTGAAAATGTTCAGCCACCGAGAAACCTGTGATTCACACGACAAATATGTGGCGTCTCTGTCCAGTCATACACCAAGGATATCCTGCCTGGTTCCTGGTTTGGCTCCTGAGAGAAAAGATGGGACACTGTTTCGGTGAATCATGCCACATTGGTTAGCGTGTGCTTTCACACCCTGAAAAAAAAGCCGCACCCTAACACACACACACACACATACTGGTTTCAGTGGGAAGTCATGCCACTCCCTTTCACTTCATAACCTTGATTTAAAATTTCGCTTGTGACTAGTGTGTTTGTCACAGCGCTAATGGTCTTGTTATGGTTTGGCAAGATATAAATACATTTATTGGAGACTTCACACGCTGATGCTTCCTCATGGGCCACAGAGAGGTGAAAGATCTGCCACCTCAGTGACAGCAGACAGCTTGCTGTGTTTCTCTGAGGCTTTGTACAAACTGCTGTTGCTGAAGTTCTGTGATTTTCAACTAGATCCATTTGTAATTTTTAAAATGAATAATTCAGGGACAGTTGCTCAAATAAGGAGCTTCACTGATTCATCAAGCAGGCATGCATGCGTAATGTGTGAGGAGCCACAGAAGAATTTCACTGTGAAATGACCAGTGGAATAATGAGTAAACCAGTAAAGATAAAAATAGCAATACACACATTGTTAAAGCAGATTTTAACTTAAACTTGTGTCTATTTCTAAATTTATCACGAGTCATCCTCCATGACACCTGTTTGCCTGTGTGACTGTTATTTGCAGTTATTGAGCATGAGTGATATGAGGCTGGTGTGTTACGGTTTTCTTCTTTTCTTCCTCTGCTTTGACTCTCTTGTCCAGCACACCTGCTCAACATCAGCTATCAGCACACCCGTATGCTGTCAAGTCCAAGTCTCTACACTACAGAACTCTGCTGCTGTTACCACTCTGTGCCTTATTAGTGTGCTATACATGGTTTGTCTGGGATAACCTGCCTGCCAGCCCAGGATGTTTTGTTTAACCACCAGCCAGAATAAATCCACAGCCACAGATCTCCATCTTACTGCTCAGCTAACTTAATGTCAGCCAGCCAACTTTGTCTGTTTTAATAAAGACTTTTTACCAGAAGTCTGCTTTTGTGTCCTGCCCCCATTTGTGACTAACTTAGGGTTAGTATTTGGGATCTGAGCTTTGGTGTCATCCGCATAGTGGATATGTCAGGAAATGGTTGTTACACAATAACATTATAATTTACAAACTGAAACGGTTGCAAAGTGAGTTAACCGGTTACACATGTTGTCTGCTAACAGCCAAACCCTTTGAGAAAATGCTGTTTTTCATAAGTTGTAAACAAAAATGAAACTGCAGCTACTTGAAGTGACCATTTACCAGCCGCACCAAATAGTTGGACCTCTGAAATGCACTTTGTCGACAGCTCAAATTACTTCACAGTATAATTCTATATTCATACACATAATAGTGGCAGCAGCTTCTCCCCAACCTGCACATCAGACACACAAACACACACTCATCTTGTTATCAGGACAAAGGGACATGTAGACTGGAGGAAGTTGAAGACTGAAGGAGCAACCTTTGATAAGCGGATGACCTATTCTTCTTTTTTTGGTGTGTAAGCCAACCTCTAAATCAAATGTTCTTAATGTAACTCCATACAGATCTGATATGTTGTTTGTGTCTATGTCTGGCTGTAAATATGTCATGTGAAACGCTCATTGTTACATTTTCTGTGATAAATATTTTCTTTGGTACTGATTTGACTCTGTAAAATATTGTTTGGTTATTTGTTCCAGTAAACCTAATGAACTGGAACTACTAGCTAAATGTGTGCATATTCTAATTGCCCTTATAATCGCTTTGATGTGAATGAAGCAACAAACCAGATCCCGATTGGGCTTGTCATAACTGCTGACCAGAGAACCATCACTTCAGTGGTTCTCATAATTCATTGTTTATATTGTGATGAGCTTGGCTGTCTGATAAACCTTCAAACTTGAATTTTGCTCAGTCAAAAGTTTAGATTTGAATGTTTCACTTCTTTCAAGTCTCAAGTTAAGACTTCAGGAAGTAAACCAGGCTAGTTGAGTCTCAGTCAAGCATCAAACAAGTTGAAAGCCCTCATTTCGTATGGCTTCAGTCTGATTAAAATTTCAAGATGAGAGAAATCTTGATTTGTGCAGCTGACATTGTTTACATTTCAGAAACTGGTAGAACTCAGTTATTAATCAAATCAGATCTGTCCTTACTGGATGTTCTTTTGTAAATAAAAACTTTCAATTGTCTTAAATCCAAATTTATCCTTCAGATGAAAGGCTGCTGTGTGATTGGTGCCTCAGGATTCAGGCAGTTGTGCTGTGAGTCAAGCTTGCCTCTGCCGGAGGTGAGCTGTCCAGGGCTGATGTGTGACAGCATGCCCCGTCTTCATAAAACTGAGTGAAAACCCTTGTTGGCTGGAACTGGCATCATAAACACACCTAGCCTGTAAACAAAATTAGCAAAATGCACTCGGCCATGTTTATGAGAAATACCAGGGAAAATTGTGAGGGGGGAAAAAAAACACAATTTGAGGGCGGCTAAGAACATTTACAAACAGTATCGAAGACAAACGTGGCAGAAACTGAGCAATAGTGTAAAAAAAAGTCTTAAAGTGACTCAGATTGTGGGCATTTAGGGGTGGGGTGAACAAATCTGGAAAAAGATAGTTGATTGTCAAGTATGATTCCCAGGTAGTTGGTATTTAACAACGCAGGGAGGAGACACAGTGCTCAACAACCTTTTACCGGACTTGTTTACCTCCTTTTTAAGAAGAGGATTGTGTTATGAAAAGGGGGCTCAGTGGGTGGTTACTGGCTGGGCTTGATTTGGCATTTCTGTAGATCTGCACAATAGACCTGCTGAAGGTGTGTCCATGCAAGCATTGTGCTATTGCACGAGACCATGGTGTGACTAAACACTGCTCAACATTTTGTACACAATCATTTAGGAAAGATTTCCCAACAGCCACAGACCTAATTTCAATCCACATACACAAATTAACATGGAATATGGCAAGTAAGAAGTTAAGCACAGTGAATGCATCTGAATAAAGGCTATGAATGTTGGGGAAAATTCAGTTTTTTCCCTTAATTCATGTACAAAATATAGCCTCATATAGAAAAGTAAAAAAATTGGTATTATAAAAAAATACCCTACAAATACTCCAAAGTGCTATAACCTTTAGCCTAATCTTGAGAATAGAGGAAGCAAATCTTGATAATTAGCTTAATCAGGCTATTCTTATTGGGCAACAAACCTTCAAAGTAAATGTAAAAAATTGTGAGATTTGCACCCTTGTCACTTTAGAAAAATTTAACTATTCATTGTCTCTCCAAACTCTGCCAATGTTCACTAATCCCAGTACTTTACACAGGCCAGTTTTAAGTTTTGCTTAACATACACACTATTTCCTCAGCAATGAAATGTGTCATATAGCTCACTACCATTGGTTACTGCTGGAGGCATCCTGGTGTCTTGGTGATTTTATCAAGAGCAGTTTGAGAATGATTCTTCAAAGAAACAAGGCCATTCTTCGATCTTTCAGCATTACAGTTATTCCCCTGTTAGCTACACCAAACTCTGTCCAACATCTGTTGCATCTGTACACCATGACTTTAATCAAAAAGGCCCAACCTCAGTTTAACCAAACACACAGATGTCTGGAGAACATTTCAAGAAAAAAAAAAAAAAACAGCATACTGTACGAGATCAGTCTCTCTTAGCGCCACTTGAATTGACTGAACAATCCAGCCTTAGGAAACAACACTTCACTTAGCCTTCTGTTGGGGTACAAACTAAAACTCTGCGGTGAAGTTTTATTGGTGTGTACTACTGTATAACACATATGATCCAGGCCACACAGCTCTGCCAACCTTTACGGTAGCAACCCCTTGTTTAATCGGCTATTTACACAAGCTCGACTGCTGTTATTGTAAGTTAAGAGCTATCATGCCAGTTAGTGCCCACATTGTGCTTTATGGCATGCTCCAAACTGCTTATGATTATTAGGGTTTAGGCATTTTTCTTAAGCATTTTTCTAAAAGCTGCATCATTATCAGAAAACTACTCCTTTCCTCTCTGTAATAGTGTGGTTTCTATTATACTGTATGTCTTTTTAAAAATGCCTGTCTCATCCTATTTCTGTCAGGTATGTCTTTCCTGAGAGGAAATAGGAAAAGAGTAATCGAGCAGAAGCAGAAATGTGGCTATAGGGAGAAAGAGAGAAGCAGAATTTAGAAACAAGTCAAATGTTGTTTCCACTAAGCGGTCAAGTTCAGTACATTACGCATTTGATCGGTTATTTTCATGTTTCCATTGGTAGAAGCTGTGGATGGGAAGTCTAAATTAAGCCTCCATTGACTGCATCACATAAACGAATGGAAAATCTGCAGTCGTGTTGTGTCTCATCCACCTCAGCAGATGACGCTATGAGTTCAAACATCTCTTACGCCAACGTCAACTGTGACAGGAAGAAACAGAGCAGACTTTCAAGATAAGAGCCAAATTAGGTCATTTATTTAATTCATTTTTTTAGCTTCACAAGTAAAATAGTGTTGTTTGGCTTAAACCTCCTGGGCCAGGCAGAAATGGACAATGCCCAGGTCTGATGCAGACGAAGGTATTTTGAATAGGGATTTTGTCATCTCTATATAAACAGTGTTTCCAGTATCCTGTTAGTCTACAATTGGACATTTGCTGTGCTGTCCAAATGTACACACCGCTTCTAACTGTGCTACTAGCTACCTACTGTGGTTATTCCCTTCTAATTCTAGCTTACGTGTGATGCCTTACAGCTAATAAAGATGAGTCTAATGGTGAAAAGCCCTGCCAACCATTACAGCAGCAGACCAAACTGTTTATTTACCTCTTACACATACTGTAAGTGTTCTCCACCAATCTACCACCCGTCGCACAGCATTACCAGCAGAGACACTGGCTGGCCCACACACCGATTCATGACCAGTCTGTTCTCCTGGCTGGCCCACACTGCCTTCCCAGCACCGAGCCACCGTATGATTCCACTAAAGAACATTCATTTATGTTTCCCATTTGAATGTCGGAATAAATAGTTTCCGACCAGACTGGGATCCCTAAACAGTTTTTAGAGGCATCACCAGAGCGTTGCTGATTATGGCCTCTATAAGGCTGCATTGAAACATAATTTTTATCTGTTTTTAGCAGAGACATGTTCTCTAACAGGATGCCTCAATATAATGAACCCCTGATGAAAACTCATTTTCTTGTTTCAAAATCAGCATTGTTTTGACATTGCTTCTGGGCAACAAAAGGGAAAAAAACAAAGTTCATCCATAAACTTTAACCTCGTACAGTAAATTGATGACAAATGCAAAGAGGAATTTCATAACTAGCTCATATTACATTTATGCATACTGCTATGTATTTTCTCAGCCTCATCATATTCTGTGAACTGTTTGTGGAGATAAACAAGATTACACTGATTTACCACAAAAAGAATGCACTGGATAACCTCAAGTTGTCCTTGACTTAATAAAATAAAGCGTCTTACCTCCTGTATGTTGAGAGGAGGCTTAGATTTGCTCTTTTCACCCAGTCTGATGATATTTAATAACAACAGAGCAGTATTTTAAGGGAAATACCCTAAATAGCTGTCTGTAACTCAAGACCTTCATATTAATCCAAACCTGGAGAGAGAAAGGAACAGCTGTTTGACAGCTGTGGATATAGTAGTCACACATGAAGCAATTATTTTATGCAATTATAAAAATGTGTTTTTTACAGGTGCCATGTGTGTATGTCAACCAATATATTGAAAATTAAACATTATAATGTTTTCTGAAGGTCCAAGGTCAAAGAGAAACTAGCAGAAAGTTAACTTACAATTAGAAACAGCATAATCATACCCTTTAAATACAATTGATGCACCTAAATGTTCGGGACCATGGAGCCTTTATTGGTAGATGCATTGCAAAAGTTTGATTGAAGTTATTCAGTTCATAGCACAAATTTCTTTGGTTGCCATTCAGAAGCTGTGCACATTTTTGCATTTGCTTGGTTTAATTTTATTTTAAACATTTTCAGTTTTGGTTTATTACAATGCGACAGGTATATATAAATCTTTGGTCGTTCACGATACAGTGGAGTAGGATCACAGCACCTCCATTCAGTTTGGACATGTGTTTCAGATTATTTCTAGTATTGAGCATGTGAGAAATAATGTGAAACATGTGTCCTTAAATAAATAAATAAATTAAAGCAGCCCCTCTGGAGGTTTTGGAAATAAACAACACTGAAAATATTGCATTGACTAAATAATACATTATATTTTTTACAGCTGTCTCATTACACTGCTCTCACAGTTAAAAAAAACACTTTGAAAACATGTTTGTGAGCCTCTTAAAAGACTTTCTCAATCAAAGTAATGATTTTGACAAAGATTTTGTGCAGTAACTTTTTCAGACACTGAAGCACGGTTTCTGTTAGCTTAACACATAATTGAAGACAGTTTGACCACCCATAATTTGCTCCATGAACATTTCAGGAAGCAGAGTAATCAAACTAGCTTCATCTATGGACAGATGAGAGATATATGTGCACCAAAAAATAATAAAGTCAACATTTCTGTTTGTAGAAAAATGAAAAGGAATGTTGCAGTCTGCAAAAAGGAAGCAACATAAAACCAGATGGATTTGGTAAAAAGAGCCAAGCTACAATGGAAGAGGGCCTGCGGGTGCTGCTCAAAACAAATATATAAATATACCAAATCTACCCCTAACAAAATGAATCAAAGCTGAAATAAAACTTAAACAAACTGCCCCTGCCTGGCCTAAGAGCCAAAGACATCAAACATCAGAACAATACCTCTGCTCCGACTGCATCCACAAAACAGGTTACTTAGCTGTACATGTACTTTCTATAAAAAACAAAAGACAAAAAACACTTCCTGGCCCAGTCTTTAGGTAGCTAAGCAACTGTTTAAGTTATTACAGTTATTGTAAGGATCTTCTGTAAAAAAAAAAAACTTACAACATGTAATCACAGCTGAAAAGGTATCTGAGTATACTGTATGTAGCCTGCTCTCCAAAGAGCAACTTGAAAGCAAGAGATTTGAGACTGGATGCTACTCCAATAAGAAGAGTCGTAACACCAACCAGAAGTTGAGCACATCCTACTTAGGACCCCACATCCCACTTGGCATCAACACAAAGAACAGGAAAGTGTTGCTCTCATGGGACAGGAGTTGACTGAAAGGGGTGGCAGTGGTACTGACTTATCACAACTAGAAGGTTCTGAATGAAGCCTCCATGTTCTCCTCGTGTTTGTGTGGTTCCCTTCAGGTGATTTAGCTTCCTCATACAGCTCAGGTCACTCTCAGTTGGTGGTAGGTGTGACTGTGAGCATTAATGGTTGTTTGTCTCCATGCGTCGGCCCTGTTTGATGACCTGGTGACCTGCCTCAAGCCCCCTGCAACCATGTGAAAGAACTGTAGTTTTAGATAATGATTAGATGATTTTTGAGCACACTCGCTGTTGATTAAGCTGCCACAGAAGCAGTTTTAGCTCTATCTATGTGTTTGTATTAGCTTGTGTGTCTACGTGTATTGTGGTGTTGTATTGTTTTGTACTGTGTCAGCTGGGCTTGAAAGCATCTGGCATCGCTCTCACTTCTTGACCTGGATATCAAATCATAACTGGAGTATGACTGGAAAGAAACAGTCAACAGCTTTGGTTTGTCACTCCCATCTTATTCATATTTATTCATTCAAGTTGGTGTGTCCAGCTTCTTTGTTCTTCCTCCCCAGAGATCCCCCACTTTGAAAACAGGTGGAGTTTATATCTGACATCACTTAGCAACAGCATTGAATGTTAATTAAAGTAAATAAGAGCAATCAGACACACAACTGACAAAATAACATCCCAGAGACAGGACCACTTGCATCCCTTCTCTTTCCCTCCCTGTCTTTCACACTTGCACACACACATAGTGGTGATGCTATTCCTGGCAGGCAGCTGCTCTGGTGATGATTCCCACCCCTTTTCCAAGCTCAAGAGGTCATTTGTCTCTCTCATTGCTCAGGTTTTCTGTGTATGTAAGTGTGTGTGAATGGTTCTTGCCCGCCTGCCATGCTCACATGCTTACATGTCCCCCTCTTCTTTTAACAGAGCCGCACGGTATTCCCTCTTTCTCTTCATGTGGTTGCGATGACGCTTCCAAAAAGCCTAGCGGCCCGAGGGTTTGGCCGCGGTGTGACCGTCAGCAGACCATTGCTGTGGTCGGAGAGGGAGACCTTGCTGAAAAGAAAACCTCCCATGGATGGATGGGGCGCAGCCTAACAAAATTCCTCCTCCTGACAACCTCTGTTAAACAAACATGGCACGGTGTGGTGACGGCCCAAAGGAACACATTCATTGATATTTATTCATCCCCGTCTCCACTGAGCTCCTTTCCCTTATTTGTCATCTTTGAGTGTAGATCTATATATCAGATAAACTTAACTTGTATTTATTCTCCTCAAATTCCTTTGCCGTCTCCCTCTTTTTTCCTCTCTCCCTCTCTCATTTTTGTGGCATTTTTCCATCAGTGTACCTATCAATTTCTCTCTCATGCGGGATTCAGTGCTTTCCTGTGTGCCATTTCCAGTCAGTCAGACCCCAGCTAAGACAAATATAGTTTTCAATGGCCTTTTACTGGTAATAAACCCATCAGTGGATTTAGCTCACACTCCTTGCTGGCAATTCAAAATGTGAAAAGAGTGTGTCCATCTATCTAATTGACTGGTTATGCATTTCACAGCAATCTAGTAGGTGTATAAAATTACCCTGAGCATTAGTGTGTCCCATTAAAAAAAGCAAATAATTATAACTGGTTGTAAATGACGAAGAGGGGTTGACTGGAAGTCCTCTGTCGGCTCCTGGGCCTCCTTAATTTGTATATATTGGTAGGAATAAGCAAATGAAATCAGGAAAGGCACATAATTTAGGGATTGGTTTTTACAGCCTGGGTCTTATTTTCCTAATGGTTGTGATAATGTTTTACTCGCCAACTAAACCACTGAGATTTGGGGAAGGTGACGGCATTGCTAGAAGAGAGTCCAACGAGGTAAGCAGCACAGTCAGAAAATCTAACACGCTGTTCACAAACCCTCCATTGTTGCTTGTTTTGGAGAGAAAAGCGGTTAATTTATTACCCCCAATTGTCTATTATAACTGTGTATTTTTTATTTTCCAGAGCAACCTTCTGGTTAAAGTTTGACCTGCTACCCTCACCATATTTGCATGAATGGACTCATGGATTTTCCTGGCAGGGAAAATACTGCAGAGCTATAGTGATCTTAACTTGTCACCTGTTGTGTCACCTCGCTTGACTGGGTGAGGACTCCATCCCAAAGGACCAGGCCTGGTCTGTCCATTGTACTCCTGACAAAAGAATATCTTAGCAATGTGTATATTTCCAGCATGCATGTTTTCCTTCATGTCACCTTCCATTTCCTTTCTCCTGCTCTATTTTGGTGGAGCCCAGTTTCAGATAAGAACCTCTTTCTTTGTAATAGGCAAACAACCAATAGGATAAAATGACCATCTGTGGTCAGAACATGTTGCTTTATCGTGAAAATTATGTTGGAGTGTAATCCCATCATGACTGGAATGGGAATGAGTCTTACACACGTCTGCTTTTATTCCCCGGCCCTAATCTACAGTTACTCCCCTGTTGTTTCTGATCCTGTCCTGCTCTGAAGTAGCTCCAGTGTACCCTCCAGTTCTAATTACTTGATCTCCCTTGCACACCTGTACACCTGCCTTATTACCATCTCCTCAGTGGCATACATAAGCTCACTTTTATTCCTTCCCGCAAGATCTTCTACAGTATTGTGCTTCTTGCCACAGTGTCCAGATATAATTTCTGCTTGTCTGCCTGAGTTTAACCTGTTATGACCCTCTGCCTGCCTTTTGGACTTTTGGACCCACTTGGATGACACAGTCTCATGTCATTGATCTACCTAATTGTAACTTTTGCTTGTTTTAGACCCTAAGTGACCTTAAAGTTGAGGTTGGTAACTCTGGAGAGCTAGCAAAATTAGACAGCAGCGTTGCCTCAGGGCTAATTCCCCCCCCCCGCCATTGGAGGTCCTTCCAAAGATACACCCCCCCCACATGGATGAACTCTGCCGCGTAACAACTGCTTTTTAACAGAGTTATAGGCAGTTACAAGTAACTGTGGCAGTAGTAATTTATTTTTCTTCCATTTACCAGTAAACTGAGTAATAACATATCTCTGGCAGCTCAATAGCAACGATGATGATGTGCTCTGAGTGTAGGGTGGTGCACAGTGGGGGAGAGTACAAACATGGAGACAAGGGGCATTGGATATTTCCAAGCGGACCACAATGCAGTGATTGGTTGGTGTTTTTACAGGATTAGAGGATTAGAGGATGACTCTTTATTGGTCCATAAGTAATTAATTGCTGTTGGGATATAAAATTTAAACCAATATAACAACAAGTGAATACTGGATAAAATTACCAACCCAAGCTTTGAGCTTTATAGTTTATGCATGGATTTTTTGAGTTCAGACTCTTTTTACCAAGTGTTACTTTGCTATGCTATGCTAACTTAGGCTTATAATGTATCAGAAATCTAACATTAGTAGGCCTGTAACCAAGTGCCTTTACATGCATGCTGCATTAAACATGAAAGTGTGACCTAAACTTCCCTGGGTGAATGTAACCTTTCCTGTCTGTATGGGTGTGTGTGGTTAACCCATCACCAGCCAGATCGCTGTCTGGCTTCCTCCTGCAATAAGCTCACTGCAGGAGCCGCTTGGTCTGGGCCACCCTGTGCTATATATTTAAGTAGAATGTGTCATGGAGGATGAAACTGACTCATATTTTAGTCTCTTTTGTGTCCAGAACTGTCTTCCCAGTGTCATGTCCTGGTTCAGCGTGATGTCATTTCCCAAAATAAACTGCTAAAACTCTATTACGACACTGAAGCTGTACATAAAATATAAAACAAAACCAATAAACACTGATTTAATCTTTTCCATATTTTTTAAATATCAACATCATCATTTTGATGACATCTCAGATTTAACATGGGTGGTTAGTAAACAACGAGTATGTCTTAGGTCTGTATTACTGATAATAAGTTAAATAAGTACAGTAATTAATTTTGACCAACATGGGATTTAATTATGAGCCAGGTGAGGTCAACAGTATTACTTAAAAGTCATTAGATTTTCCACAGGTTTTCATTAAGATGTGTGACTCATCTTAATGAAACTGTGTGTGCACTGTTATGCTGCTGTTGTAATTTCTGTTGCAACACTCAACATCTCATTGCTCCAATTAAATATGTCATGTTTGTTAAGAAAAAAGTCTGTCCACACTGTCAGGTATGTACTGTACCATACCAACCCATATGAAACAGACTAAATTTCCTACAAGTATATCCATGTTTTTAGTGCATTTACAAAATTAACTTCTTCTTTAAGATGGCTGTTATTGCTTTCCTGATGCATTTGACAGGTAAAGAGGCTCCTTTTTCACGAAATCTGCCAACGTAACATTTAAGTCCTGTTT
>JAPZDY010000025.1:20918430-20931655 GCA_029783645.1 Ctenochaetus hawaiiensis
TCATTTTTTGACATAATCATAATTAGGGTAATTATAGCAACATAAGGCCCCAAATTGCTTTCATCATGGTGCAATGTGAATATCCTGTAATATTTATTGAGGCACTGTCAAGGAATGTTGAGGGATGCGAAAATATGGGCTGTCTTCATTTAGTGACACACACCTGTGTGCCAAACTCTTATTTAAGATAAGAAGCAGGCAACACAACAAAAAATTAGAGTCAAAAATGTACCAACATGTTTGAATATTTGCACACTAAATGCTGTTTCTTCCTTCTCCAATGACACCACTGCCTCCACATCCATCTTCTCTGGTAACAGCCTGCATCACCATTTACCCACTGACTCCATGCACACACGCCCACCCACACACTCCCTGACACACACTTGCATGCAGACGGGCTGGCAGGCCAATTGTGCTAACAGAGCTAAGTGCCCAGTGCTGGGAAAGCCTAGTGGCCTACATGCCAGTGGCATCCTGGTGTGAGAGCAGGAAAACATGCTGCTGTTTCAGAAGCTTCTGGCCTGTTTGTCATCTTTTCCAAGGTAACAAGAGCCTGCAGGAGATTAGCCCAGTGGAAAACACTCACAGAGATAATGATGGAAAAAGACAACAAAGCGAAAATGTATGACTGAAGTGGAAACCCTGTTGTCAAGTCTTGATTATGTCATTTTTGAACAAGCTCACATTAAAACTGTAGTAATGGGGTGATAGTAGGTCTTAGATTAAGATGGATTATTGGTTAGATTATTGGTTAAAGAGCAGAACCAAAAGGAAGATTGAATGTTTTGTTTTTATTGAAGCTTAAGAGGGATCATTATACCTGAGAATTACACAATAAATAAATGATGTTTTCAAACTAGTTTTATTGAATATGTCATTGAATGTTAATCTCTCTGTCTGCCCAGATGATTGCAGTGGTAATGTTGTTATTTCACAGGAGAAATTTTCTGAGAGACCTGTTGAGGTTACAAAAATGAACAAAAAAGGAAAAATATGTATTTCAAGACGGATGCTGCATTTTTGATTCGTCTCAAGGGACTGACCTAACAGGGGCCCTAGAGGACTGGAATAGCCTTTGGAAGATCTCAAGTTAGTTGTCTGCATATTTGCCTTACATCTCTTTTGATTACCTGTTTTATAAGAGGAAGATTTTATTTGATGATCATGTTATTAGCTTTAGCAGTTCTTTTGTTGTTGTTTTTTAAGTTTTAGGGATTTTTCACCAATGACGGCATGGCTTTAGTGTTGGCAGGGTTGGTCAGTCAGTCAACTGGCCCACCACTTTTGCCAAAAATGAAATATCCAGCAGCTATAGAGTTGGTCATGAAATTTGGGACTCACATCCATGTCCCTCTAAGAATTGTATATGTAATAGTATAGTAATAGTATATGAGGCTCTAGTGGCCCCATGACTTTTTATCTGGTGCCACCATCAGTATAAAATTTTAGCTTATCCTGTACTTTGTTTCACAGCCTGTTCTAACATAATTGCATATGAAAAAGAATAACACAGCAATATCTTGAGTAATTTTGTGTGTTATCACAAGACATTTTTCTTTTCATGTCTCATTTTCTCATTTTCATCAGGAAATAAATGTTTGGTTACACCGTGAAAAGAGCGAGGAGGTCCATATATGGAAGAGTTGAGGTAAATGAATGTGTCAAACAAGTACATTACTTCACCCAGGAGAGTAGGGTTTGTGTCTCATGAGAAAACCCAAAGTGAGGGTTGACTCATTTTTACTTAAGTCTCAAGGTCAGCTTACATAAGATATTAAACACAAGTTAACCTAAACTTGACTAAGTAGTTTTGTTGCCTAAATCTGACCAATCAGTGACTGTTACACAACATTTAAACATTTTCATTATTGTTACCATAACAACAGGAAATCAGACTATCACGACACACCTGAAGGTCAAAAGACTTTATCAAAAAACAGGCAATCCCATGAGATCACATGCGGTTTATGAGAGAATACCTGGAAGGCTAAGGACAGCCCTTTAGCATCTATTGCTGTAATCTCTTTATAGTTCTAATCAGTAAATTTTAGCAAAGTAACAGTGTTCAAAATCCTGTACTAAGGTACTAATTTTACTGAGTATGATGTCAAATTGAGTGTATAGTGCATTTCAATTGTAGTATGTGAACTGGTGTATGTGAGAAATGGCCAGGTGTTATACTACATTCACAGAATTTATGAGTATGCAGTGCTAGCATGGGATGAAATGGCAGGATTGGCATCTATCTATCTCCGTATCCGTGTCACACTGGCCAGCGAGCATTTTCCTAGTGTGCACTGATGCAAGGCACTGAAATCTTAGTGCCAAGAATGAGGGCGTCTCTAAGCAGGTCAAAAGTTTGTTGTCCTGCTTTACATAATATCTTGGTCACTTTCCCTAGTGAAGACACACACACATAAACAAATCACAACAAATCTGAAATCATACCAGCACTTTTATTTATGTTTTGCTCATTTTCCGCTCTCATTCCACTTTCTTTCAACCCGCTGACAAGCGATCCCACAAAAAGAAAAGTTATATCCCGATTATGGCATCAAGGAGGCGAGGCAGAATAAACATTAATGAGTGATTCATTTCAGCTCTGTAATCCACAGCAGTCAGAAAGTGGTTTATACTGGCCTTCTTTTCCTTATTCTGATGACTCTCCTTGCAGCCATATGTAGGAAACAGGTTTCATCTCCAGCCTCTGATCGGTGTGATATTGCAGATGGCAGATCTGTTGGTAACATTTTTGTGCAACTAGATCCAGACTATTGCAAAATAAACCCCAGAAACCCCATTGCGTGTTTATTTTTAATTACAATACAGGTAGAGGTGTGGCTGTGATGAGTAATATGATGTGATAGAGATTAAATTTTATAGTAGTGTTATTGCAAGTTTGTTTGTTTACCATTAATTAGCAGGATCATGTTTAAGTCACAATACAAAGATTCGCAGACAAAGTTTTTTTCAATATTGTCAGCAGTTATTTCTTACATGTTAGACACTGAAATGTAACTAAATACATTTTTTTTCAAAAATACAAGAAGACATCAATGCAACAGGCAAAAAACACTGCATCTTAAAGTTCTGCTCTTATTCTGTTCATGGTGTTTTGATGGAATTAGAGCACTTTTTGTACTCTGGTTATTGTATGAATTATGTGATCATGTGCTCGACATTAAGAACAGAAAACCTGACAGACACACAGATCTTTAACATGTTCAGTAACATTAAGCCTGTTTTGAGGGAAACACTCCACGAGGTTTCCAACTATCAGGTTGTTCTGATGGGGAGCATCCTGTGTTTACATGGCATAAAAAAGGCTGGTAAATGTGATTTTCCTCCGTGATACTTGTCCCTAAGTCTTATTTGCTTTATATAATCTCACATTGTGCTCCTGTTATAATTTTTTTTACTCATATTTACATTTATACTTGATTGTTGCTTGTAATGTTTGTTTCTCTTACCGTAACTCTCCTATTGAGCTTTCATAAGCCATATACAAACATTTTATTATAGTGTAAATAACACACTATAAACCCTTCGGAGCCAGTTATGATTTTATCATTGTTAAGCTAAAGTATATGAAAACATTTATAGTAGACATTTTTTTATTGTTAAAGTTGTTTTCCACAGTGTTGTTTATTATCTCTTTTTACACCTGCATTCCCTTTTCGGTGCTGACTGCCACATTATAATGATAATGTGTTCTCAGCTAGTGGTCAAATGTTTGAATACTGCTCATAAACATACTTATAGTACAGGTTTAGTGATTTACTTTCTGAAAAATGTAACCTTGCTAACAAAGGGCTGTTTCTCTTTTAAAGGTGCTATATGTAACATATCCATACTAATTACAGTACAACTCCTTGAAACTCTCATGACTTATCTCTGTCTGTCTGATGAGTCATGAGACATGAGTAATTTGTGTGGCTACAAAATGTGGTAAAATCTGCTGCGGATCATTAGCCTAATCCTAATTGAAGGATCATGGAATGAAGCACATTTTTTTTGTGTACAGGTGCCATTTGGTCTAGCAGTAAGGATTTCTGCTTTTCACTAAAGTGGACCAGGCTTAACTCCTGGCATGGGAACAGGTTGATGTATTTCAGTCAGCATTCATTAAACTGCCATACGTAATTGTACCTCCTCAGCAGTTTATATGAGACATCAACCGTGCTCATACAGTGCACTGCACTAGCCTGAGCTCTTTTACCGTAATTGGTATTACAAAGTTTCATACAGCACCTTTAAAGTAGTAAAACTACATGCAGTTTGTTAAAGGGCTCCAAAAGTCCTGTAGGCCGCATGCACAGTCATTTTTCTGCCTTGGGGAATATTTGGTTTGACTGTGGGGAGTGATAAATATTTCTTATTGAAACATAAATATTCTAAAATTACGTGTCAGATTAGAGGCATGCTGCCAAAATCTACTTCCGCTCTCTTTATGGTATGTGTTTTATTTTTACTTGGTTTATTTTATGGTGGTGTAACTGAGGTCGCCAGGGGTGAGGCCTTGTACCATACACTGTAAGTACAGTAGTTGCACAGTAAGGCCATCTTTATTTTGGGTCCACGCCACTGTAGATTGTGGCCAGTGAGTAAGAACTTCTTTGCCACGCGCTAGTTTGGGACAGTAAACATTAGGCACAAACACACACATTCAGCACTGCTTTCATGAAACGAATTAGACAAACAGCAAAGCAAGCTGCTGCTGCTTCTTGTCTGTTGACTTTCCCTGACCGTCACTTTTCCCCTGCTGGTGGCAAAATAATTAAAGCACTGTAAAATACGTCCTTGTAATTCAGCCGTTGGTTTATTTCAGATTCATTTTACAGTATCTGGTACTTTCCCAGCAAAGAAATGTGCAAACCGTTCATTCTTCAAAATGAACACACTGTAGTTCTCTGTGCTAAGCGACAGATGAAAGACATTGGAAAGACCAGGCCTATTGTGTCTTAAACTGAGATAGAAGCGTGCAATAATGCTTTTTTAAAATCTTTTTGTCGTGATGAATTAAGTAATGTAACACCCTTTTAGTCTGTCTTAGCAATTCTCTGTTTGAAAATGGTCTCTTCAATTGGACTTCAGAATTGTGGACACTGCTGATCCATTTAAAAAGCAGCTCAAAAGAGACTGGTTTAATACTTGTTTCTGTGTTATTTTCCATTTTCTGTTTGTTTGACAAACTGCAAACTATCAGAGACAGGCTGGCTGAACTCAAGTACTGCCAAGAATAGTGATAGTGCTTGTTTTCCTCAGTTTCTGAAAATAGAGAAATTAACATTAATAAAGGCCTCTTAAATAGTGCAATGACTGTATCATGTTAAATTTGTTTTTAAAAAGACAAAAAGTGGGGTATCAATCACCATATTTAAAAAAATGGTTTACAGTCATGCTAACAGCTCTGTGAGGATGCAATGCACAGCATTAAGCTAAATGCTAAACTCCACATGCTTACAGCGACAATGTTAACATGCTAATGCTAAGCAGGTTAACACTGACAAACATTTTAACTTAGCTAAAATGTATCCATGTCATGCTAACATTTGTCCATAACTGTTGAGGTATTTTCAGCTGAAACTGGTCAAAATACTATTTTTTTACCCCTGAAGACTCAGGTCCTACAAAGACAGCGGTCCTGCCTACTGAAGTGAAAATAGACTATTGTGAACGAAATGTACAGAAGATATGTCATGCCATAGAAATTTAAAATAGAAGTCTGTTCTCTAAGTACTTAGTAGCTATGTTTTCCAGTGCCTTAACATCTGCAGTGCATCATAGTCTTGACTCATATGGTACTAGTCTAGCCCAAAATACAGTGTAAAAATACCACACCATGTGCGTTTGGCTCAAAGTATAAAAGATTTTTTAAACTAAACACTATTCAGGTGATTTGCCAGCTGTAGGATTAGTATTTTACTTAAAAATATAAAACACCATTCACCACTAGACGTCCTGTTTCAAGTGATCCTTATAGTGCTCTAAAAATGACACTTCCCCAGCATGCAGACATGCTAATGTCTCCTGAGAATAAGCTTTGTTGCATGCGTCACTTTCGACACCATGCATTTCATAAGCCCTGAAGAGTTTCCCCTAAATCATCTCAGAAACCTCACCAGGGAAACCAAGGTGACCACATCAGCTGCTGTGGAAGTCCAGGGATCCCTCTGCTGTTATTTCTTCTCTCAAGGTCACATGTGACTCACTGCTTTGACTGGCAAAACTTCGAACGCCAGGCACAAGGTCTGCTGGAACCCTCTTCCTTTTTCATGCCTGTCTCTCGCTTTCTCTCTGCCCCTGCTTCCCTTTCGCTTTAACACTCTCACAAAATGTATCTGAAGAGCCTTCAACAGATGATCTATTCTCACGCTCCTTTCTTCCCCACTTTATTCTAATCTTTATGTGACTCTCCATGCGTTCTCATTTGCCCTGGGTATCTTTGCTCTGCACTGATAAATTTGTATACTGTTGAGGGCGTTTCATCACAAAGTAAAATAAAGGCTTGTCCACTGTGATTTTCATCTGAGAGGCCCAGGCAGTGAAAGATGTAAAAAATTTACAGAAACAAGAACTCTGAGGTGGACCACAAGAGGGAGAGATGAGAATATGAGAAGGTCAAAACCAACAAGGCAACATGCTTCTTTTCTGTTTTTACAACAACACAGATTAAAGTGGTGTGGCCTTGAATTCCTTAAAACCAACCAAAGGTCACCTTGTCCCTCAACTTACAACAGAACCAAACAGGCCTTGCATCAAAAAAGAAAAATAATAATAATGCATAGACTGCAAAATCTATACAGATGTAATCTTTTGGATGTCATAACACCACATTTTCATGTAAATTTTTTTCAGGTATTTTATTGCACCAATAGATGACAGATAAATTTCTCGACAAATGAAATACCATTTGGGGTGAAGAAAAAAGAGAATGGCACACACTTGCACATCATAATCATAAGTGTAACCCCATTTCTGACTTAAATAATACTCAAGTGCTTCTTTTGGGCCATGAAGCCATTTTGGTGCTCCACAATAAATATAAAAACTACTGCTGTAATGTGATACGTAACTAGAACTCCTAACAAGTCTTTGGGAGTTGGTTAATGGCTATGAAGGAAGGTAACAATGTTTGAAATTTGCATGTATGTTGACACCCAGAAGTGCCTACTCAGTATATTTTTTCCTAGGTTATATTGATAGCACTGAACCTGCCACCTGCAGTTCAGCAACCCCTTTAGCGATCCGTAAAGCAAGATCCGTAAGAAAGTATGGTTACAAGATCTTTCATTTCATTCTATGGGTAAAATGGGTGGAGCCCAATGAATGTATGCCCTGCCATAGCATGCAATCGGATTAGTCCCATAGAGTTTTAGCCCACCTAGTTTGTCATTGTCAAAGCCTTGCGGGGAAAAAGTAAGGCCCCCCAGGAGTCCAAAACATGAAATAGACACCCAGCATACCTCATACCCCAGAAATATCGAGAAGAAGTGCAGGTACATGTTGCCCAGGTGAGGGTTTAGCTGTAATGAAACTAACAGCCCCACCAGCTTTTCACCAGTTCTGAGTCATTCCAGTCAACATGGATCCTGAAAAAGCCTGGACATGTACAAGAGATAACTCTTGATGCAGGGTCAGGGTGCAGAAGCCATCAAACTATTGACCTAGACACTCATCCCTCCATCATTACTGCCACACAACATGTAGATTGTGCTTGAACCATGTAACCAAGGCCTCGGACCAGAGTCTTCGCCCACCTGCTTATAGACTTGCTTATAGCGTGCAGGGTGCTTCAAGGACAGGGTTTTACTAGTCTCTCCATAAAAAATGCACATGAACAGCTGTTCAGTGTGTTCGATAGTGGCCTGTCCTCTGTGTGAGGTGAAGGACAAAAAGCGTTCAACTGTATCACTCCTCACGTTCTTGGGAACACAGGAAAGGTTTGGTCTATGAGTGGCCCCATTGCGGTAACCACAAATCAGCATGCAGCTGGGGTGAACCAATAGGCCACACAGCTTACTCACTGTCTTTGTTGAGGTCAGTGCACAGGGCAAAGTTCTCTTAAATGACACTGCCTGAGGAGAAGTTCTCCAGATGCTCATTGCGATCCTTTACCAAAACCTCAGGCAACAATGGCAGTTTCCATTGAGAAGCAGAGGCACGTTCTGCCGGGCATGGCCTTGTAACCCTCAGCAAGAAACACATCAGGATTGAAGAGACGAACACAGGTCTGTTGCCAAAACCCTTATGTCGAGAGGAGATTACATCCTTATACACTTAAATAGTGGCCTTTTCTTCAACACCCATGCTGAATGGGTCAAACTGGACAAGTGAGGGATACTTGGTGACTTGACCAGATGTGTCCCCAATGACAGATGTTGTAGTGACCCCCAGTATTACAGGTCATTCTGCAGTGATCACAGTCACCAAGCAATGCTTGTGCTCCCTGGAATCCAAGCAAAGGCTGGCAAACCATTGTGCAGACAGCACATGTGCTGAATTCCAACTAATGCCCAGAGCTTGCATGAGTCGACCCCAGATATTCCTCCCTCCAGCGAAGTTTGGGAGTGCGATTCCAACAGTTGATCGCAAACCCTAAGCTGAAGACAACTGGGCTGTGTGGAGCATCAGCAGTTCCTTGAACCTGACAATGACAACAAGGTTGTTGAGATAAAGGAAGACCCTCAAGCCTTAGCTGTGCAGCAGCACAAGCGTCACGTCTACACACTTGCTAAAAGTCTTGGGGATATCTAGTAATCTGACACCAGGCTGTTTCACTCATTGGCTATACCCTGGTGGGCAAAATGCAGGAATTTCCTCTATTTCATTTTCACCTCTACATAAAAGTATGGATACCTCCTGATGGTTAGAAAATAGAACATCTCGTGGGCAAAATTTTGGTTGGATGTGCACAGATTCAAAATGCCCATTAACATACCATCTGCTGGGGAGTCAAGAAGCAAGACATGTAGAAGCCCTTCAGTCTGTCGTGAGTGAACACCAGACAAAGCTGGTTTGTTTTTGTTTTTTGGTAAAAACTCCTGAATGTCTGTGGGGAAAAAAATCATTCATACAGAAACAAAGAAAAGGGAAACAGATCTGACACATTCTCCCCCACTTTCCAGTTGAAGTGAGAAGTAACAGCTGAGCATCTCACATTTAGTTGGGAGAGAGAGCTGTATGAGCAGTGCCAAAGAAAATGGGCCCTGGCAAGCAAGATGTAGACATGTCTTTTTTTAACAGCAGCTCGACATCTCTAAATTAACTTTGTCTTCAAACCATATTAGCCTTGCCAAAAAGGTGCACAAAGTCACTATTTTAGTCGAGTTGTGTTTTATTTCAGCATCACACCATTCCACCACATACTGTTGGCCATTGCTGCACACAGTGTCAGAATTTAGTGGCCATCTTACTCCATCATGGGATGAGACGTTGGGATATCAGCATTATGAGTACGCATTGTATCAAGTTTCCTCAGAGAAATGTTCTAAGCTGCATTCACCACAACAGCACAAGGGAACAGGAAGGGGGTGGAATAGGTGGGAGAGGAATGTACTCATGGAAAATTCATTTTGTTTTGATCAGAACTTTTTGTGCATAAACATCATGAAAAGCATAAACACTATGAACATCACAGACATGATATGCATAACAATGCAGTGAATGTCTTGTATCTGGGGAAGCTCTTTGTAAACCACATGGAGTGGTGACTGCTTGACACTGGTTTGCATGTGGTTGCCTCCAAGGGACTCAAAGTCTTGAAGTTGCAGCTACATCCATGAAGAAAGGCAGGTCAGGGGACGATCTTGCCATGGCTAAAGGAAAAAGGATGGCAAGTAGTGGGTTCACTGCTTTTTGTATTGTGTGGGACACATATTCTGAATGGCATGTCCTGATCAGGCAGACAACTGCAAAGTGGGGTGACTGCATCACACCCACAGGAGATTTTTTAAGGGACAACTTAAATATTTTAGGGCAATTTTAATGATATGGTCTAAAACCAGAAGTTTCTCTCCAATTCTTTTCAAAATTTGTACAACATACAACGTCCTCGATCATTTAACCACTAATATCGTCAAGACAAAAAAAAATGGATATAAAGAGACCTTTACCACAACAACATGGAAAGAATTCATTTCCAGAGAGGACAGACACTCAATGGCTGCACACAAACAATTTATGTAATTTTATTCAAACAATGTAAATATGGGGTGGTACCTGATAAAGAATTAATTAAATGTTAATAAATGCTTCTATAAGTTTAAGATATGCTTACAAAAGCATTTTGTACAGGTCAATAATGTGAAATAGAAGAAGAAACCTTCCACTGTAACTTCACTGAAAATGTTCAGAAGAAACAATTACAGTAACCATTAACTGGCTTGTAAAAGTTACTACCACAGGCATGTCAGATATGTACAGTTCAACAAGAACATAATGAAATTCATGGTCTTTGCCACATCATCACTTGGATATACATGGGGGTGAAACTCTTTCAGAACTTAATGTTCTTTAAATCTTTCCCTTTTGAGTTGCTACAATAATACAATAAAACCGTGCTTACAGTTTTGCAGGCCTGTCAAAAGGATGTTAGGATCCCTAAATTCTGCTCTATCTCTTTGTCACTCTAAAGTTTACCCGCCAATGTGCTTCATTTGCATTGCATTGGTAAAAGCCTTTGTTTGCAAAAACTGAATAAGTGCTCTCTGTGTCATTCAGCTATCACTGTTTCAGGTCAGCATTAACACAATAACAGCTATCAGTTCCCTTTTCCATTCGTTCGTTTTTGAGATCTGTTATGGAAATGAGTTAAACTCAGATGGGCACAGTACTGGTGAACCGACACACACACACACACACACACACACACACACACACACACACACAAAAATAATAACCTCGCAACCAGATAAAACTGTACACATGTACACAGACGTTACCATGGATGTGAACAAGAATAGGCCATGGTAGTTAGAGATCTGCTATCTGGCTGTAGTATGCAAACAAGATGGCAGAGGGACTACAAAGAACTAATCTCAAAATCTATGCAGTTGGATTTGAGTTGTTTATCACACGTTTACAGTACACTTACCTTTGGAGTCACTTTAATGTAACCAGTTTTCTCCATTATAACAAGCTCTTCTTATTCCCACAGGAGTCTTAATCCACATGTGTGAATCATTTGTGCCCCAGAAACATTAACGCATGCACATTATACATGGTACACAGAGGAACAGACACATTAATGCACATTACCTGCAATAAATATATAAATAAATGAATGCAAGCTAAAATTCATGTAATCGGTGTAGCATTGTCATGGATACGCTGTAGTTCAGCAGTGAGTATTTTTATTTTTTTTTATGTTAATTCTGGCATCTTCTGTGACTTTAAGTTCCGCCTGCCATTGATCTGGCCAGTGCCTTCATTTCCAGTCACATGATGCATAGACATATGGATACTGTATCTATTTCTGTTTCAACTGTGTTAACTGTGTTATATCACAGTGGTGAAACAAAAGAAACTTTGAGCAGTGTTACACTTCATTCACCTGGGTTACATGTAATCCAACAAATAATCAACTTAGTTGCTCAGTCATAGTAATTTTGTTAGGCTAAAGCTAAAGTTATCATCATTTCTTTGTCATGTTTGGTCTTAATGATAAGCCAACAGCAAGATAGAGCTCGTCAGCAAGGCCAACATAAAATGTTACGTTATAAAACAGTTGCTTTACAGCTGTTTGGCAATGCAGAAGTATCTGGTGCAGTACCACCGCATTAAAAAACTTCTATGCTTTTTACCTGTGAGACACCTAATTGATCCTCAGGACTCCACCATAAAATCTAAAAACTATTTTTATTTTCAGCATTGGACCTGAATTCAGGCATTAAAAATAACTACTCACAATTGTAAAAATAGTTAAAGCCCACAGTTTAAAGGTCAAATATATTTTAACTGGATTTTTAAAAAAAAATCAAAATGCTGCATTATTGTTGACATACCAAAACCAATCTTCAATTTATGGACATATGGCAAGGAAGCAACAAGCTTTAAAAAAAAAACAAATATGTGTGTATGTGTGTGGAATAGTCATGCCAGAAGTGGCATCTGGTTCACCTCTTAACACCCACCCACCCACGCTACAGACCTCACCACCAATAAACACGTCAGGAAGGATGGTTGAAAGTGTATTACAATGCATGTGTGTATGTGCATGTGTGTGTGTGCGAGTGTGTTTTAGAGGGTACACGTCCAGCTTCCATCCCACTATTGTTGTGGTGCACCCCGACCTCGACGCTGACAGACAAGTGTGTATTTTTGTGTTTTTGCATTTGTGCCCGTGTGTGTGTTTGTTCAGTCATCCTGTGGTGAACTGCAGTTTCACCACTGAGACTCCCCTCCCATATTACAAAGACTCGTAGGAGGTTGAGTTTGTATTTTCTCTGATTACGTTGAGACCTTGTTCTTCTACGTCAGCGGGCTGTGACATTTTGTCATGGCCCTGCATTGGCCGGACAGCTAGCAGCTACAAAAACACAAAAGAACAATCATGTTTGTTTTTGGACCTTTGACATCATACATTGAGATCACAGTGTGGGAGCGCCCTTTGGGTTTACTACGTAAACTGTCCAGTGCCCATTTGGCATTTTGACCTCTATGTGGGAGTATTATTTTTGGTTGAAACCTTGATGAAGTGAGGGTGTTATTGTTCTACCGTACAGTCACTCTTATAAATGTCTTTGGAACTCTTTATTTAAGATATTAAACAGATGACTGGAAAGGGAAAAGACCAGCATTTCAGTTTCAAACACAAAAAAATGCTGACAAATGTTAGCCCATTTGGCCCATTTGCACACATCCACTATTGGATTCCCGACTGTATAAATGAATGTGTGTGTGGGTGAGTGAGTGTATGTGAACAGTTAATTGAGGATGACTAGTGCAATTAGAAACAAAAGAAACAAAAGTCGTGTCCCCATTTAATAAACAGCTGGTTTTGGAGCCATCAGTTAAGGTTGGGGTAAGGGTTAGGGTTCAGCAGTGGTAAGTCAGGGTTGAGTCAAGTCTCCAGGAAATGAATGTAAGTCTGTTTAATTTCCCCCAATATAAAAGAAGTTGGTGTGTCTGTGTTTCCTTTTTGAAAAAAGGTTATGTTCTTTTTGACTTTTTTGAACAAATATGTGGAAGAAACTCTTTTTGTCTTTATTTACTGAAAGCA
>JAPZDY010000025.1:20931755-20958523 GCA_029783645.1 Ctenochaetus hawaiiensis
ACAAATATGTGGAAGAAACTCTTTGTGTCTTTATTTACTGAAAGCAGTATGCATTTATCTTTTACTGGATGAATTTACTCATCACTCATTCAGTACTTTGTAGATGAATGATGTAAAATCTGACCACAACAAATATGTTGTTATGTTATGTTATGTTATGTTATGTTACGTTATGTAACAAATATGTCTTTTGGATCTCATGAACAGATGTCGGCTTGCTTTTGATTAAAATATCAGTAAAAGATTAAAAAAAAAATGTATTCACATTTTTTAAATTGACTAATCATCAGAGTATGTTTAGTGCACCCCAATAATTTGTTTCAGCATCAGAGCCTTGAGTCAAGGTGAATCGTACTTTTTAGCAGCAGTGGCCCAAAAATTAAAGGCCTTAAGGCTGCTTGTTTAATTCAACAGGAAAGCTCACTGGGAAAGTGAGAGAGGGCAGCTTCCAGGCTTGGCTCTCAGTGGAACTTTCCTGAATAAATAAAGGGTAAAGAAAAGTGCCAGTGAAATTATTTGTGGGACATGTTACAATAAATCATACAGTAGTTTTTTGTGTGAAAAATTGTAAAAAAAAAAAAAAAAAAAAACATATGGAGGCGTTGGACCAAACACCTGAAAATACACTTTATGGGAAAATGTTATTCCATGTTTGCAGTACAGTGCTAAAACTCAGCAAAGTCAGTGTAACACCAGGGTGTGTGTGTGTGTGCTCATTACAACTCTCTCACAAGACAGAAGCTGTGATGCTCCACAGCATTTTGCTCTTTGAGTCTTAGCTCTTATGGCTCATACGGACTCTAACACGTGAGCAGTGTTGTCCATCCTCACTCAGACAATATTTCCACCAGAAGATGTTCGAATAAGCATAACTGTTTCTCTAAATGATTTTGGCTGGTCCAAATAAACAACTGTCAGTGATTGTATTTATATGCTGTCAAGCCTTTAAACACTGATCCTGGAAAATGTTTCTTTATTCACACTGATTAAAGCTACTTGCTTAGACACACTGGGTGTGTTAGACTGATTGTCAAACAGATAAAAAACATGTCTTCACACTGTAGAGTTTGCTTTATAGACATATGGGAATGGTTATCTTTGATTGTTTTACATCCGCTGTTCAAAAATGAGGTAAATATCATTATGAAAAAGTTCTAGCTGTCTTTTTTTCTCTAAATAAGGGAAACTCACATCCCCACAAAAGTAAGACACTTAATTGAACTCATGCTATCTTGTCTGGGTATGGTCAGATTTTCTTCTGTTTGCGTGGGCTGTTCCACTAAAATCTGTAATACTTATCGGGAATTGTTAGGCATTTGCACTGCTTAAAAGTCGACCCTACTTAATTGAATATATTACATCATCTTACGATCACTAGATGCAGCCTTTTAGACCCCGCTTTGCTGTCGCCCACACCATTTCACTAGTTTGCGTAATCGCAAAGGATGCAACCATTTATTTTTAGGACTGACTGGAGAGAGAGAGACACAAAGACGGATAGAGAGAGAAGGCTGTGCGCTGGATAACGAGGTGGGTGGGCACACGCTCTCTCTCTCTCTCTCTCTCTCTCTCTCTCTCTCCCTCCCTCGCTCTCGCTCTCTCTGTACTGTATAAGAACAGATCTGTGATGGAGACCCCGTCACACCGCAGTTCACTTTTACGCAGTGGAGATGAGCACTCGGATAGCGAAATCCAACCCGGCAATGAAACTGATAGTGGTGAGTAACCCACATTTTCTGCAACTCTTTTCCTCTGGTAAACTGTTGTGATCCGCTGGAGCACAGAGAGACTTCTTACTGAATTGGTGGCATTTTTCACAGTTTAATTATTTCTTACGGATGGATTATTATGAAGCACCTAATAGATTTACGCTTCACGCGTTTTCAGATTAACAGGACGTAATCAGGTTTGCGCGCTCGCATAACATCGTCCACATGAAATATTTCGCAGGTGTCAATAAAATTTGCCTCTACTGTAAAATCACTGTAATCTCTGAAATAGTCCGTTTTGAATATTAGACGTTTTGTGGCAGGCTGCATCTTTTTTACATCGTCACTAATTTTAGGACAAACATGATTCTTATTCTGATGCCATATGTGCAGTATCACAGTATATATATATATATTTAGTCCGTTGGACAGAACCTTATGCAGTACCTGTTTTACCAGTAGTCAAATTCAAAATAGCACATATGTGTGACGCATTTTAAATGTAAAATCCCGTCACCATATAGGGCTTAAATATTTGTATAGTATATTTGCATGATATTTCCATCAGGCTAAAGGATTTATGTCTTGCTGGGATGGATTCTCTGCTGTGAAATAACAGCAGGGTTTGGGGGGAAAATACACCTTAACCCAGTTTTCTGAGGCCGACGTAATCATTATATAGAAAACTACACCTATAATATTATGCAGACCCACTGCATACCTTCAGGGTGGACAGGTAATATTTAGAAGACTGTCTCGAGGTTTTGATTTTAATTTTTGGTGACTCCTGAGGCTGTGATTTGTGTGTGTTTTTTAGTGGATTATATCAAATTGTAATACGTATGTGCTCATTCCAGAAGAATATACTGATCTGTGTGTCACAGGACTCTTGAGGTAAATAAAACCGTCAAAAATTGAATATGAAATTTAACTTTATTTATATTTGAGGCTGTTTGCTTTTGATGATTGGTTAAGCTCATGTTTTCCCCACCTTTTCATTGAGGGTGAACACTCAAAACCCACAAAATAGACAGACTTTGATCAGTGAATGAAAGTTTACTTCATAAGGCATCTTTGAAATGAATGAAACTTCACACTCAAACTAGAGCGAGGCATGCCGCCAGCAGATGGTGTTTACTGAAGTCTGTCTTTACACTAATTGGTCCTACAACATGGTTTTAAATGCATGCCTCCAGGCTAAGAGCAGTTATTTCCTTTGGTATGTTTTGCATGCCGTGCTGTGTTGGGACATTTGCAGGTTTTGCATATGTTCTTTTACAGATGTGTATCAGGGCTGAAACAGATCACACACTGTAGCTACAAAACACAGGACCCACTATCTATCCCTGTGGCCTGCATTTGTGTTTTTCTGCGTGTGTGCAAGAACAAGAACTCATATTTTATGAAATGCATGGTCAGTGAGTAATTCTGTTTGTGAGATGTGACTGTGTGTGTGCTCATTTATTTTCTACCATCATTTAATGAGAAATCGTCCAGACATAGTACCTCCTTTACCGCAGCGAAGTCTCCTTTCCACAATTGACCTAAAATAGGCAGATATTTTGTTCTTAAAATTTCTGACATAGCGTTCATGTGTGTACCTATCCCTCAGTCAGTACGTCAGTCAGCCAAACGAGGACCTATTTAGCCAACCAATGAGTCAGTCGTCCAACCACTCAGTCAGTCTTAACTGTCGGCATCAAGTCAATAAGTCTGTCTGTGCCTGTTGATCTATCGTACCCATCTGCCTGTTTATCTACTTGTCTACCTGCCAAACAGCCGTCTACTCAGTCTGTCTGTAAGTGATTCATTGTTTAAATAAAAAAAAAGTCTAGATTTTTGCATCCAGCAGCAAACACACCTCCTGCACCTGTGTGCTCTTCCTGTTCCCCGGCATGCCTCGGAGACATGTGGTTGTGTTTTGTCTGCCTAAAACACACACTTTTTATTTGGGTCCTTGCCCAGGATGATGTCAGTGGAACAGGCATCCAAATTGGACTTAATGTTGTCAGTCTTTTTTTCTTTTTATTCAATATGTAAACAGTGGTCTTTGGTGGGGGAATGAGGCTCAGCGGTGTACAATAATGCAGCTGAGGAGGATTTTCTGTCTCATCTTTCCCACTCGTTTGGACGCGTCAGCAGGTACTCATCAGTCAACCAATCTGACAGTTATAGTCTGCATGGCATCGATCCATCCCATAATCCAGCCAGTTTTCCCATGAAGGAACATACCGTATCTCCCTCTGTCATTATCTATTATCTGTGCTCTATTTATCTTTATCCTTTGCTCTCTGTTGTGGCCGTTGGCATTAGCCACACCAACTTCCCTAAACCTGGCAGCAGGCTCACAGGCTGGCAGGAAAAGCCACTTGGTCACTTGGCCAAACGGATTCGACATGTTTTTTTTTCTAAACAAACACTGAAACACGGGTGAGGAAGTGAGTGTGATTGAGAGGTGGGGGCTAGGGGGGCATACAGAGGGTGTGTGAAGGTACAGGATCGGCATGTTTTAAACAAACAAGCACAAACGTTTATTCAGAAAGTAACGATTGACAAGTTGCTTCCGCACACCTAACTTCCCCTTTTCCATCAACAACAGCACTGATAACAGATGTGTGTGTGTGTGTGTGTGTGTGTGTGTGTGTGTGTGTGTGTGAATGGTACAGCTGTGATGAACCCACTGGTCCAGTGTAAATGTGAGTGTGTAGGATTGAGTGATTAACAGGCACAAAGAGCAGAAGCAGCGATGCAGCTGTTGTGTTAGCATTGCAGACACACCCCGGCCTTCATCTCCGTTTTATCTCACAACTGAGTCATATTAAAAACAGCATGACTGATCCCATGCAAATTACTGTAGTAAAAGTTAAGTTGACACTAGATATATTACACAGATGGATTGTTTGATTTATTTTGCTTGAACTTTAATCAAACAGAACATGTCAGGTCTCATATTTTAATATATGAAGACTTCAGATAAGTACAGTTAAATTAAAAACAGTCCATATCTTGTTCAGCATACGTTATCTGATGTAAGCAGAGCTGAAAGAAGAGCTTGAATCTTTTAATGAGGTAAAAGTAGCAAAACCTTGCTTTAAAAATAATTTTTAAATTTACTCAAGTAAAAGTGAAAGGACCCATTATGCCGCAAAACGACTGATATTTTTTATCACACATTCAACTGTCAGATTGTTAATACAGGTTAATTAATGTATTAGCCTTTTAATGTTGTATTTGGTGGATCTGTAGATACTTTAACCAACTTTTTATTCAGTAGTTAGAAGTTTAGCTCAGTGGCTTCCAGCTCCAAACTGTCACAATATAAGTCTAGTAGATCATTAAATGATAAATAAGGAAGAAAAATAAAGTTTAGTTCTGCAACACAAATGAAAAACATTTATTGGACTTTTATCTTGCTTTTATTTTCCTATGTGGAAAATATTGCATAATATGGCCTGTTTGAACATTTTTTAAATGAAATTACAGTAAAAGATTTTGGAAAAACAACTCATCTATCCATCCATCCATCCATCCATCCATCCATCCATCCATTATCTGCATTTCTTGCAGACAATGGAGACTTTACCAGCTGATACTGGGTGAGAAGCTCACAGACATCTGAAATGTGACCAGAGGCACCAAACAGACACCGATATATTTTAAGAAGTCATCAACCAAAACTGATGGGAAAAACATGTTAAATCTTAATGTTGCCATGTATGTTTTTATAAAATCTATTAAACTAGGAACTGGTAAATGTAACTGTGAATTATAAAGCACAAGAATTTTCAGCAATTTTTGTGTTTGTTTTGAATTAATTAGCGGTCTGAATTCCTGGGAAATACTGTCAGAATCACTCTGTCTTCACCAGTCAATGTTAGGGCTGCAACCTATCATTATTTTTATCATCAATTAGTCAATCAGTAGTTTGCTTTATAAAATGTCAGAAATCATTTGCTTCAGATGCCCCTCACATTTTCAAAAAAATGCAAGAATTGCAAACTGTTTTTACAGCAATACAACAGCAGACTGGCTGGATTTAGTGAACTGACCGCACAGTATTGAAATCTTGGCAGAACTGAAAACATTAAACATGCGCTCCAACACACACTCACACGCACAAAAAATATACATTTCCATTTTATCGCAAGATTAATAGCAGTGAATTCAATATGAATTGAAAAAACATCGAACTGCATTGTAGATTTTGAATAACTATGATTGCAGACTGATGCAGCGGGGCAGACTGATGCAGCGGGGCAGCTTGTGCCACTGCAGCTCTCTGTCTCTCGTCTCTGTACGATTAAAAAAGACAGAATCCATATTCATATTAAGCTACACACTCAAACGCGCTCACACACACACACACACACACCCATGCACACACACACACACACGCACGCACACACACACACACACTTGCAGGAGCTGGAATCCCCCCTCAGACCACCTGCGTTCAACAGTTAACTGAAGCCATGTGCCTGGTGGAGAAGCTGGTGCAGTGTGGTTTGGTGCCTTTGTGCCAGGACTCTTCTCCTCATGCCATGAATTTAAACTGACCTCAGGCTTCCCAAACCCTAAATCTCCTCTTTCTTGGCATGTCACTGTGCTCCACATACATTGTAACCATAGGCCCTAAAAACTATATGCTGGAAGTAGTTTAATACTAAAGCTAATTTGTCCTGGAAGCATTTTTATATTTAATAGTTTACGATGGGTGATTGATAAGTTCGCGGCCTATTGTAGAAGGAGATGAGTAATACAGCTCTTGTTATATGCCTTTGCAGTTCAATTCTTTGAGTGGTTTGGCAGGAAGTTTGAAGTAAAAAAAACTTTTGTGGTGTATCTGTTTCGGGTAATTTCAAAATGCAAGTCAGCACATTTCAAGCGAGTGGACAGCATGGGCCTTCGTTCAGTCATCCAGGAATGCAGACTCGAAGTCGTCCAAGATCTGACCCTGTTCACCTGATTTAACAACCACTGAGCGCTATGTCTTCCTTAAGAGAAAGTGGACCATCTTCTTGTGGTCCGAGACGTCGACTCTTACAAAGGAGGGATCCCAGTGCTCTGCAACCACTGGATTAAGTGTGTAAATGTTGGAGGAGACTGTGTTGAAAAACAAATGTTCCAGGTTTTGGAAAATTGGCTCCTTTTATCGTAGGCCATGAACTTATCAATCATCAATCATGCTATTTCTAAGTCATTGTGAATTACAGAATTTGGTTAAATTGTAGTCTGTGCATTCATTTTTCTACGTTTTGAGCAAAACTCTGGTATCAAATCAAAACAAATCAAAAGAATCTACCACAAGCAACCTGATAAACAAGCTGCTTGACTTGCTCATTTCACAGCTTACCTTCAGTACAAAGCTCTGTTTGTGCACCAGCTCATCTTCAAAATAATTATCAATTTATTGAATTACTCTTTGCCCATGTGTTTAAAATAAATCATCTCATTAGACACACACTGTTAATCTCTGTGTTTTACAAGCTCACGTGGAGAGCATGTGTGATCATTTTTTGAACTATTGCAGTGAGGTGTCTGAACTCTCTTGTCATGCCGCGACAGCCCATCTGTCATGCAGCGCTTAAAGTTCAGTTCATCCTGTTTCACTAAAGCACTCTGTCATCATCACACTTCACTATGGATGTAATTTTGACACCAGAGGGTTCCTAGAAAAACAGAAACCTCATAAGTTTTATAAACCCCGTCTCGCCAAAAGACTGGATCTGTTTCAGGGATTATTTCGTTCAATGTCAGGGATATTACATGTGTGCCCAGTCAAAGTATAAACAAGACTGAAACTTTGCTCAGCACCAGAAAATATCTGAGCGGATTTTTTTTTACTGTGTCTGGCTTGTTTGGCCTATTGTGGGAAGCATGGTCCATCGTTTTTGCCTTGTGTGTCACCTCACGTTACAGACTGTGGAACATATACTTCTGCCTTTGTTTGTTTCATTCCAGAGGATAACATCTGTTAAAAAAACATATGTTCTCTGTTATAGAATTGGTAAAGATCACCATTGCTCTGCATAAACACAAGGTTTTCTCTCAACTCCTTTCAAATGGGCTTTACTGGTATAGATTACATAAGCAGACAGTCTCAGATAAAGCTGATTTAAATATATAGCGCTTTTATTTGAACCATTATTTATTCTGAGGAAAGCAACTCTGGGAGCTTTCATTTCCCAAAAGGCAGCTTCCCAAACAGCTTTCATCAGTTACAGTCATTTACGTAGTAGCTGCCCTGCTTGCCCAAGGGCTTCTTGCATGGAGAAGGTAAAACATTATCATTACCTTACCATACCTTCATGCATCCTTTCCTCTCAGCTGGCCGTGCTCCATGTAGGATATGCCTCTTGCAGGGCTTTGCTCTGATGATGCTCACAGTATAATTATGGCTGTCAGGCGCTCCTTGCTGCTGTGTAATTTGGGTTTCCAGCGGTCGTCCATGATGTCGTCAGATGGAAGCTTCTAAGGGGACGCGGGGGGTGAAAAGTTCAATATCTCTTTTAGTTGCTGATAGACTGACTCACACACACCATGACATCGCTTCCAAATAAATTCACCCTTAAAATGTTTTTCTTTTTTCCTTAGTGGTAGAAAACTAGTGTACTAGCTGATTCGGAAAAGAGGGGTTCTGCTGAAAGTGCGTCATGCCTACTTAACAACGCAAGTTCTACTTCAGGCATTGTTTTTCCTCTACGCACTGTATGTGAGTTTCAGAAAACTGAAGTTTTTAAGATGTAGCTGGACTTAATCAGCGTATGACTAAAAAAAGCCTTTCTGACATATTGCACCCAAAAGCTGCTCATCCAGTCATGATTTAAAAATGTTTTACTTTTAATTAGATGCAGAAGAAATGTCTGTTAATATAAAAATTAAGTGATCGATTCCAGACTGAAAGGCCAATAAGTGTGAACTCACATGCTTCACCAGTGACGACCTCTTTTTTTTATTTCAGTAGTACGGTACATTTGCTTTTGAAGCGAGAGTTTAACGACGCATGAAACTTGGAAAGATAAAAACAGCGGATAACAAGCAGCCAAGGTTATAAACCGGACATATGATGTACATTGTGTGAGGGTGCATTAAACCACTGACGCACTGTATTTGTTTTAATATTTCAAAGGGATTTTTTATATCTGAACACAAAAAAAATGTGATATTATAAATCAACATCTCCTGAGACTGCATGTGCTGTCATTTCATTTTAACCTACTGATCATTACTATGGTGTATAATCTAAATGGAGTCAAGCCAGACTACTGTGCTTCATGAAGGAAAAACAATACTTGACCATTTCCACATGTGCTCATGACTGAAGATAGTCCAGCTCTGCCAGTAAACTCATCCCGCCTCGAACCAAAGATTAAAGTCAACGAAACAAGTGTAACCGTACCCAGGTGACCCTCTGTCAGCCCCTCGGTGCACTCCACCCTCCCGATGTTTCAAAATTGATTGGATGTGGTCTCAAGGCTTAATAGAGTGTATATACACTTCTTAATTTGAAGAGCAAGACTATGATTATGGGTTTGAATCCCGCTGGGGCCACCCATGCTACAAACAAACACATGCAGCCATGGTACTGCTCAGCAAGTCACTGCGGATAAAAGCCTTCCACCAAATGTGGTGCTCAGAGGTCGATAGGTTTTGCCGGGAAAACCACTGCACTCGCCGCCCTGTTTGAAGCGTAGGTTTCTATTATGGTGTGTAAAACCCATTCATCTATTTTTACCATTTTTTCAATGACCTCCATTGCAAAAGGAAACAGAAATAGAAGGACGCACAAGTTAAATCCCCACATTTTTTTTTCCCTCTCAGAGTAGTGCATCATTTTAGATTGATGTTCAAAACAGGAATATTTGGACACTGCAATGCACTGTCAAGAGAGACCACAAAAACAGTTACACATATATATGGAAAGCAGATCAAAAGAGCTTGTAGTATAAGCAGTATGTTTAGTGACATATGGTAGATGGAGACACAGCTGTACGGCACACTGTCCTCTGCACGCACAAACACACACAAACACATATATTTCTCATGATAACAATTCTGAGGCCAAATATTTTGTAATAAAACATCGAATGAGAGAATGAGAGATGCACGCGCACACGCACACTGGAAAAAACATTCTTTCTCACTCTTTCCTTTTGTTTCATGTACACATGCACAGAGTTTATTGTTTTTTGTGGTTGCAAGTTTTAAGATAAATGGGATAAGTGCAAATGCACACACGCAGGAAAGAGATCGATGTTATGTGGCGGGTAAACTGTGGAATAGAGTGGGTGAGTGTTTTGTATTCTGGTGGTAAATGGGGAAAGCCCAGTAACCTCCAACAGTTCACTTTATGATAAGCAGCCAGGAGAGGCGACCGCAGAGCACACAGACCAACACTGAGGAAAGACGGTAATTGGACACGAGGACTGACAAAACACGCACACACTCACACACACTCACACATGCAGCAACTCATGCATTCCTGCATCTGTGCACTCCTGCACAAACACAAATGTTTTGTACGCGTTTGATGTAGAAATTCATTCATTTTTAAAGACGCACACACAAACATGGGGGAGAGCAGAAACCACATACAACTACACACAAACACACACACACACACGCTCATGCACACACATGCATGCAAGGACGGCCTATTGTTAGTTTGTCCAAGCAGTGAGGATGTATCCCAGCCAACGGGAAAGTCCACAAAGCCATTGGCTGAGGGACTTCAGGGGAGCCACATGTTGGACATCTGGTCAGCATGTGGCCGTGGCCAGCTGTATGGCTGCATGTCAAACATGCTCACCAACTGATATCTTAGGTTTAAGGTCTGGCCAGAGGTTTTTAGAGTCCTCGCCTAGGCAATGATACATGGCCTTGTTATTTAGGCAACTGCTACATGTGTCCATCTGAGAGGCTTGGTAACAGCCACCCACTTTACAGTGTTGTCCGTATGGATGAGTTGCTTTTAAGGGAGAAACAGATATGCGGGTGTGGTGTTCTCTTGCCTCAGGGCGGTATAAAACAGCTGTAGATCAGCATTGAATCACGTCAGATGCTTTTCAGCTTCAAAGCAGCCCATCTGACAGAGCTGCTGACACGGGTAAGGGAGCGCTGATGGGGTCAGAGAACACAGGCCTGCACCATTATTGACTCTAATGTCGTATCATACACTTTATAGTAATTGCAGAATTGCAGAATACTGGCATAACTGAAACATCTGAATTCAATTATAAGCGTTGGAAAATAGTTAAGCAGTTGAGAAACAATGCCAAAATGCAATAAAAATAAATTTGTGCTTTTAATCAAGACTAATTGAGTGAAATGTATGCTCATTTAGCATTGTGATTTGAGGCAACACAGTGGGACAATATTGCATCCTGTAAACATACAGACATTTAAAAATGTACAGATGTTATTGTTTGAAAGGTTGCCCCTGTGCGGTGATCTATATCAGTAAAACTTTTGCAGAATTCTCTTCTCTGATCCCTGAATTGCTCTCCATAAAGCGGAGGAAATCACTTTAGGACTCCACATCCACCAGGAGCTTTAACTTTACAGCTCTGACCTTTCTTTCAACCTCCTCCTTACTGGAAGCTTCGGGTTGGCAAGCGCTCCAAAATATTAAAATAAAAAAAAAATTGAACCTTTAGCCAAAGAGGAGCTGTGCTTGAAATGGGTTTCATTAGAGATTTTTGTCACTGCGGTTGACGTAGTTGTAAACATATTTTTCCTTCTCTTTCAGCTCTTTACAGCTTCTCTTTCCTGGGCCTTCCAGCAGCAGGAGGTGCCGCCAAAGTACCAGTACCGTGACCCTGTGACATCTGACCTTCTTACATGCGACCGGTGCCCTCCTGGTACAGCTGTGAAACACCATTGCACCACTGACACCCCCACAGAGTGCCAGGCCTGTCCTGAGAAGCATTTTGCTGAGAACTGGCACTGGGGGGAAACATGTCAATACTGCACCTCGGTGTGTATGACACCTTCTTACTATTTGAAACTCTTCTGTTTTTGTCCTCTTTTCTTTTACAGTCAGGGATCTAATCAAAATTCAGTGTCCCTACCATATTTTTATCCTCTAGCTTCTACTTTTGCTGCTCTTTTTTGGCTTTTTCATGCACAACTACACTGTTTGTATTCATTTTGTTATGGCACCTGTCATTTTAATGAAACAAGTGTTTAAGCTTTGGTTGTTGTTATTAAGTACGAAAGATTAAATGTGCTTATTGTGGAAGAGTTATCTTCCTCCAAAAGTCAGATTTCTTTTGCCACTGTTGATAAACTATGTTACATAACCACACACACTATTTGTTATTAATGTCCACTTTGGGGTGTTATTATATTCTTATACTAGCCTGCTATTTACATGATTTTTTTAAGATACCGAATGATAAAGACAGCTTGTGAAGCAGAAGTTTGACCTGTTTTGTGTTGCAAGTCATGACTGTAAAGTAGCATGTTCTCTATTAATGCATGTACATGCAGATCAGCCTCATACTTTATGTTATTGTGCACATGTAGAAGGTGTGTAACTGTGACTTGTTGTTTTTAGGTGTGCAAGGAGTGGCAGCTTGTCAAACAGCAGTGTAACAGCACTCATGATCAACTGTGTGAGTGTGCTCCAGGTTTCCACTTAGTGGTTGAGTTCTGCATCAAACATAGTACCTGTCCACCTGGCTCTGGAGTAACAGCTTTAGGTAAGACCATGAGAGACATTCAGAGTACCTTTATCATGCCTTACAGTTGGTAATTGTACTGACAATCTTTGTTTTATTTAAAATATTTGATAAACAAAAGAACCTTTATTTATAGGTTTTTTGTCACTCTTACTCAGGAGTGCTGAAAGGCAAGTTAAAAAAAAAAAGATAATCCATTTCTGATTAAAAAATGGTTTTCTGTTCTGTGTTTAGTGTTTCGGGAAAGGTGACAGAAGGTTTTTAAGGATTATATTTCTTAAGTACTTCTTGGTGAAAAACATTGTTTCATGTGAAAAAATGTTTTTCCTGAATCATTTTTATAAGGTTTTTTTTACTGAAATGTTTTTGTCAGGCTTATTTTTCAAATATTTTCATCATACACATATTGGCCACGAGAGGGTGTACCACTACTACTGCTACCACTACTACTACTATTACTACTATTACTATTGCTTCTACTAATCCACTCATGGAAAAAGTTTTGCCTTTCTGGCGGAAATTTTCCTGCCATGGTGGAAGAATCTAATCTAAAGCTTGATGCAAACTTCAATCTCAGTGGGTAAAAAGTTCAGCCATCACATTCTCTTTTCTAAACAGACTTTGTAGCCTTTGACACCTTGTCATCCGGTGAGCTTAAGGCTATTGAAGCCCTCAAAAACTCAAGTGTGCAGATTTGTGGTAAACTTCACCCTCTTGTGGCCATAATGTGTATTACAAAAACAAACACTTGATCTTGATTAAAAAATACAAACAAAACAAAATAAAACAACATAGTTTACTTGTTTTTGCAAATAACATAAAATGAACTTTATTTAAATGATAGTCTGGCACTTTTTTTATTTTTAATTTTTTTATTACTCATTTTTAACTATTTGTTCATTTATTTTGCCAGACCTTAAGTCATAAGCATAGAAGGGACTTAATTTTTTTTTCTTCACTTGTGTTTTAGGGCTCTGTGGCCCGGTCAGCATTTAAATTAGATTTTAAAATGCAGCAGGAAATCAGTGATTAAATGTATGTTTCTATGCCAAAACCAAAAAAATTTAGGAACTTGGTCTGCTTCTCCTGGGAGGGGTTCAGGAAACAAAAGTCGTATCAACTCAGTGCTTTCACTGAACCCTGAGAAAAGTACTGTGTGTATGTGTGTTTTTATGGGGATACATGTGCATGTTTCTGCATGAGTGTTTGTTAAGTGCAGCCCATGTGTGTTCTCATTATTTTAAATAGAAACCAATGCCTTTCTATTTTAAATTTAATTTATAGCTTTGCCCTCCACTCTAGTCAGTTCAGTTGCTGATGTGCTGGACTCACATGTCAGGAAGAAACTTTTAAGCTGCCAAAGCAAAGACACACATCAGTTCAAACATCAGTTACAGATCAGCATTTTTAAATTAAGACATCCTCTTCTTTTTATCACTGGAAGCTTTCTTCTCCTCTCCCTTTGTTCTTCTTCCTATGGATCTGTGAAATCAGATCCAGATGAAATGCTCCAGATGCAGATGTCTCTTTGTACCTTACCAACTTTTTCTTTCTTTAGCTGATTTTTACTCTTTCTTCAAATCTCATTGTGTCTCTCTCAACCTCTCACTTCTCTGTCTGTCACACACTAACACAAAGTGTTTAGTTTAAAGAAGCAGATAGAATTTCTTAGATAGAAATAAAAAAGAATAGAAATATATAATTTTCAGTTGTCTCATTGTCTATGTATATTTTTTTAAAGATATTTTTTCGGGCTTTTTTGCCTTTAATGATAGAACAGCTGTGAGATTGGACAGGAAACAGGGAGAGAGAGCGGGTAGTGACATGCAGCAAAGCCTTCCGAGCCTTCCGTATATGGGCCGCGCATGCTACCGAGCAAGCTAAACAGTGGCCCTAATTGTCTATATTTGTCCCTCCTATCTTATCTAATCTTGTCTCGTCTCATCTTATCTTATCTAGCGTCTTTCTAGCGCAAAATATCGAATGATTTTTATCAGTATTGGTTTTGTCTGTGTGTACCGTATGTCTGAACATAAAAACACACATTTATGCATCATTCTTACACTGTCACACCTGGCTTGCTCTGAGCTGTGGCAGTGTTGCCTGTAATATGCTCCTGTATTTGCTTGCCAGTATCAGACTAGACTATTTAAAAGAGTCGTGTACAAAAAGAGTCTGGGTTTACTGCAGCTTTGGTTAACTGTTTTAAGTGTCAAAGCACAGATAAACTTTCCTATCTTGATCTGGTCCTGAAAAATTAAGTTTTAGTTTTTGGAGGATTAGTGCTTATGGAAAAAAAGGTCATTGTCACAATGTTACAGTGTGGAAATGGATCCCTTTATATTTTCCATGAACTACATTTGCAACCACAGCTTTTGCACATATTATCTGTGTCAGGTCACTAAATGTTCAGCAGCATCCTTTAGTTCCACTGAGGAACAATATCTGCTGCTTCTATCCTCGTGTGATAACACCCATTATATTCCATGCTGTCATGGCACCATGTGGGTAAATCTGCTCACATCATCATCTTTGTGTAATGTGTGTCAGATAAACCATCATCATTTTATCAAGGCCATCATGTAGCTTTAACGAGTTCCCTGTGATTCAAGCTGTACTTCCTCAAAACACTGTGTACATAAGTTTGTCCGTTGTCCATTAGTTATTTTTGATTGAATTGCTTTAATTCATCGGGGTTCATTTGAGCAAAGAAAGCTGAACCAATTCATGTTTGCTTAAAGGGAGCGAAATAGTCTTAAGTCACGTATTAGTCATGTTAGTGCCATTCACATTTCTGTGTCCTTTTCGCTTTGGTCCTCTTAACCTTAATAGATAAAGACACAATACTAACTTGTTGACATGTTTTGCAGCAAAACAATGTCTATTACATTAAAAAAGGTCAAAGGGGAAGCTTGTCTTTTCTTGTTAAGTTTGGTTTGTTAGGATCTTGTCTGCAGCAGTAGTTCATCAAATGCTGTCAGTTTCAGTGATATAGCCACTAAAATGAAAAATATGTCTTATTCTGAGCAGGATATGTAATAAATTTGTCAGCTATGGATGACTACCTGTCCATTCATCTCTATGTGGTAGCTCTTACATGACCTTTTCTGTGCTTTATTACTTGTTTCTCATAATTCATTGTTTGTCGTGCATATTTTATAGCTTAATTAGTCAGGGAACATGACCTTTCTCCTGCATTCCTATAACAGTGTTTCCGCTTAGAATTCCTCAACAGGCTTTACTATATTGCCCACAATTAATTTTTTTTTTATTGTCGCATCATAGACTAACTCAGTCATTGTGCAAAATAACTGTATCTCTAAAGGATTAACTCTTACATAACTGAAAAGGCATTTTGCTGATAAATTTCTTTGGTTTTAAGCTCTTAGACACCTGAAGATCCCTCAAACTGTTGCTATTTGAGTCCTGTCAAAGAATTTTTGATTCTATTTTTCACTCTGGCTCTGCATGCACAGAGCCCAAGCCTTTCCTCGTAATATTACACCAAACTGAGTCAGTTATTAAGTCAGATTCAACGGAGGGCGTCATTATCGCAGTGGACATCTGACCTGAATTTCGTTTCAGATTCTCTCCTGGTTGCGTCAGTAGTGATTGTGGGCAACTTAAGGAGAGGTTGATGCTGAACTCTAACATTCCAGTGAACAGAAACTGATATTTCTATGGAACCGCAGCTCAAACTTGCTCTACGCTTCTCATGACCTCATCTTGACTGAGACCAGAATTCAGTATAGATGACACAATTTTCTCCATAGAGTCTGGTTATCATCTGACCCCTGTAGTGCACACACCGCTCAGCATTAAACACCATTTTCCATAAATTTCTCTAATGTGCATTCATGATCTGACTTGAAAGTCAAACGAAGCTCTGCAGACATTAGACAACATTTTAGGGGATTCCCCTCCCCAAAGCTGAAGGACTCATTATGTAATGCCTTGAGTCGCGGTTTTTGACCTTTAAACCACAGGATGTTAGAAAACCAATGGTTCAGTGTCCCAGCAACACATGCCTTTTATGACTCCATTCCTCCTTCCTTGATCTCCTCATTTGTTTGTTTCTGGTTGTAATCCATTCTCTCTCTCTCTCTCTCTCTCTCTCTCTCTCTCTCTCTCTCTTTCTAATCACAAGATTCTAGCTAGCTTGGGGTCTTAAACAACGTTCAAACTCAGAGAACCATGTAATTTTTTTCAAGGCAACGGTGCATTTGGTTACTTGTTGCTAACGCTAGCTTCTGCGTCAACACTAGTCAGAAAGTAGGGAGAGGTGACTAAATGGATTTCAATGCAAATTTTCAATGTAAATATAACTTTTTTTTAAATTTTTCATTTTATTTTCAACATATTATAATGCTAATCAAAATAGCTGTACAATAACATATTTGTCTATCAAGAAATTAATTAGCATTTCAGCTCTTTAGCTCTTCTATATAGATGTTATAATCTATGCATTTCCAGTCAGTTAGATAATGAACATATTTCTCATTATGAAGACAGTGAAGCTAGCATGTTATGCTTCAAATGAGATCAAAAGCCTTTTCAAACGATAATAAAGTGCCAACATGCTGATTTTGCACAGACAGGAAACCCTGAGCCAGCACATGTAACCATATTACATCAATGCTGACATATTCTCATGCACATTCAGGAGGTCTTTTTTTTTCATTTTTCGTACATTAGCACTTTGCTTTATGCATATCAGTGGTTTCATGTTTTCAAAAAGGGAGACTTCAGACTCGAAGGAAACTAGTCAAAGGTTGAAGCAGCGACAAGCAGCGCTTCTCCACCCACAAGTTTTTCACGTTTCAAAAAAATTTTTGAGAATGAGGATGTGATTACAACACTAGTTCCACTACACAGCACCATTTCCTCATGCGTGCTTCGGGTCATGTACCAGAAGTTGCTCTATTTTATTGTAACCATCAGCTGTCAAAAAAAGTTAAAACCTGTTAGAATGTAGAAAAGTGTCACTGTATAATGATAGAAATGTGTAGTATTTATCAGCTGCTGGTTGAAATAAATAAGATACATAACAGTTTTATATCATTAAGACAACATTTAAAATATAATAATAAATAGTCCCTAGATTCTTTTTTAGATATCATGAGTCAGTAAAATTATTACGTCATCTACTGGAAATATTGTACATGAATTATGAATGATGTTTTGAATTATGAATTATATATTGCATTTCATACAATTAATCATATTTCATTTTTATTTCATTTTAGTTGATCCTCTGCTTTTTGTATGGCATCACATTTGTAAAGTTACCAAAAAAGACATTTTTCAATTAAAGTGGAGTTTCTTTTGAGACGACCTGAAAAATCAGCTTATGCTTATCGTCTCATATTGCAGCTAAAAAAACACGCCGTCTTCTCTCTGTCACGATGTTCTGTTATACATAAACCGAGTGACGAGGCATTTCCCATGTGAAAGCAATACCAAGCGACTCGAGTGTGAGTCATTTCCAGAGTCACACTATCATCCGCTGCCCTGATGATAAGTAGTCAGATGTCATTGTGGTTGCAGTTCTTGGAATCACATCATCTTTTTAGTGATTTGATCTCATTATATGCTGCAGGTCATGTATGCACACCGAAACAGCTGATATGTGTAAGATGAAACTTCTGATAATAAAGTGAAAAAAAAAAATCTGTGTGGCTGTGTATCTTCAGAGTTTAAATGTTTCTTTAAGTACATTACATTCTGTAAAAATCCAGTTTTTATTCATAAAATCCATATATTATTCTATGTTTATCTCTTTTAGGTACACCTGTGAGTGACACAGTGTGCAAACGTTGTCCTGCTGGTTATTTCTCCACCAGCGACTCCTCCACCGAACCATGTCAGCCCCACAGAAACTGCTCACATTTGGGCGTGAAGACAGTGAGATGGGGCACGTCGACTTCGGACAGTGTCTGTAGCACTCAGGACAAGACAGCGACACTGGATTGCTCTCAGCATCACACTTTGTGCCGCAGTGGTAAGATACTTTGTAATAATCCACGGCAGTATGGTTCTCTCTCACTAATAGAAAATGCATGGGACTTTTGGGACTAATGCAGGGTGGAATCAGGGTTGAGATTGTTTGTATTTTGTATACACAGCAAACCTCAATTGTCAACAACCTAAAATCAGTCAGAGCTGAATTATTTCAGGCGTGTGGTCATTTTCATTCCTGAAGGCAGGGGTTTTCCTCGGTCAGGTTCGTTGTCCAGATTCCATTCTTTTCCAAATTCTTGCGTGTTTGCAAACCAACACAAGAAAGAAAAGACAGAGCAAAAGGGTTGAATGCGATGTTTATGGCACTACTGTCAAAATGAGCCATGATGGATCAATTACTCATTTAATGGTCGCATCCTTGAACTACAACAACAGAGGGAACTGAGTCAAGCACAAGATGAGCTGGTTCATCTTTGTTACTCAGACTTTAACAACAACAGATGCTGACAATTAATTTGAAATGAAAAGCCTCAAATATGATGCTAAATTCCCAGAGCCTGAGAAACCGCAGTCACTGAGGAACACACACATGCATATGTACAGATCCTGGCACACTCATACATTCTGCATACCAGGCTTTGAATGAAACACACAAAGCTCGTGGCCCTCAGGGAGGGCGATGATCTCCGTGAAGGTTCATTTACAATGTGTCTTCCTGCTGACTACACCACCACAGATATTCCAAAGCAGATCTTGGAATGGTTTGGTGGATTTTTTAACAAGAAATTTGAAATGAAAAACAGTTGGAAATCCTAAAGTTGCTACATGATTTGATGACACCACAAGGAAGTCAATGTCAGTTACAGAGCGAGTCACACTTACTGTAAATCACTCAGACATCAGAGAAACAAGCCTTATATCCTCTTCATTTTTTACTAAACTTTTACCAAAGGTTTTTTTTTTTAAATTTACTGGTGTCCAAGTCAACCAGACATCATTTTCTCACGTAAACAAATATGGTAAAGCTTTAATCATATGAGAGTTGTATTGTTATGTTTTCAGTTTCATATCATCATTGGTTTTGATTGTTTTAGATATAAATAGAATATGGTTTTGATTACCCTGCTCTTCTCAAAAATACATTTGGCTTAAAGGGGAAAGCCAAAATACTTTGACTTTCAGAAACGTAAAGCAAGTGATGATGAAATCCTGTAGGTGCTTTTGTGGTGTAATGCAACTCAAGAGCAGTGAGGTGCAGCACGTCTCAGCATGGCTCACCTTGATTGACTCCAGTTCACCATGAAGCTCTGGTTGCTGTTGTGCAGAGCAACTCAAACTGGTTCAGTTTGGTTTGGCTAGCAACAGATGTCAGTGGGGATTCTGTGCCTGTCAATGAGGAACAGAAAGAGAGGAAATCCGGGTTTCTGCTGTGGCCAAATTACAAGCCAGCAGTCACACACACAAACACGCATAAACATATCCTGACATTTAATAGACTGATGAGACTCGACGTCGGGATCGTCATATCGTCAGAATCTGGTCTAAACACGACTTGTGTTTCCCCAATGAAACCTCTCTGAATATAATGCTACATCTAGATCGATTCAGTCATTGGTCCAATTGCATAACTTGTTCTCTACCATACAAACAAATTTCCCACCATCCACCGTCAGAGGATCTGAGCGTGATTATGTAGCATTTGCTGTACAGCAATTATTTAGACCACAAGTGATAGACAGTCGGATAGTGGTAAAACTGGAGCACAAATGCCATTACGTCAGTGAAATAAGTCATTACCACCACCATAACGCAAACATGTGTGGCCCCCTCTGCAGCTAACCCTGAATGGGCCCCATTTCTGCGGAACAGCAGGCAACTTTAACATCTTTAATCATGAGAATAACCCCGTTATAATCTCAAACACATTATTAAGTTTAGCAAATCACTTAACAACTCTTTATACAAATATTTGGATATATTATATTAATTACTAACTATATTTTCAATTTGTTAGATAAATAATGTTATTTCTTCTTGCCTTGAGCCATCAGATGTCCAGTAACTTTATCTGTTTGTTTCAGCTTGTTTTTTTCCTGGAAGATCTGCATCAACACTATCAATTCTTGCTGTGTGTTGCAATAAAAAAGTCTTTAAGCCAACTCCCCTTGCTTCCCTTTTGTCTCACAACTCATTACAGATGTGACTCTATGTGAGGAGGCAGTCTACCACTCACTCTCATCGCTTCGACTGTCCTCTGTGCCCCTGGAGCGGCTTTTGGAGAGTCTTCCTGGCCGGAGGGTGGATCGTAAGAGCCTTGAAAGGCTGAAAAAGACTTGTTCTCCTCAGCAGCAGGTCCTCCATCTGCTGCGACTGTGGAGGGAGCAGAACAAGGACCAGGACAAGATGTATGGCATCATACAAGGTATTAACACAGTCTGCACTTTTAGTTTTTTAAACTTTATCTCAAACACTTCTTCCATTTGTGTAGTAATGTTTGTACCTTGTCCATCCAGGTGTGAACCACTGTGAGAGGAAAGTCTCTCGCTGCAACAGTCTAAAAAACCTGACTCTAGATGACCTCATGACTATCACCGACAGCCTGCCAGGGGTCAAAGTGAAACAGGAGGATGTCCAAGCTGTGGTCTCTACCTGTCTGCCCAGGCAGTACATCATGCAGCTTCTTCACCTCTGGAAGACAGCAAACTATGACATGGATCTAGCCAAAGGCCTGTCTCACAGTCTGAGGGTGATGCGCAACCAGGGGGCACCACGCCATCTGCTAAGGGGCCTGAAAAAGATCAGCCGGATCATAGGGACCACCTCTGCACACAAGATGTACGAAAAGATGTTTGTCAGTATGCTTCAGGATGAGTCATGTTTCAAGGCTCTTAAAACATTAAATGAATAGAGAATTGAGAAGTGCAAACAGAAATATATGCCATCTAAAGAATAAACAAACACTATTGCATTGTCAAACAATGAGCACACAAACAGTACAGAGACACACACTTAATGAGCTGTATGTGAAAGAGTAACAGACATGGGTCACATGATAATGTCAGGTCTTAAAGATATCACTAAATGATATCAAGCTATGTATTAAGTGCCTCGAGGTATTTTTTTTATCAAACTACAACCAAATGAGCAAGAAGCTAAATTCTTCTTTTTGCCTCATTAATTTTCTAAACCAGTTCTGAAATTTATACTAATGTAAGGACATTTTGGTCATATGAGAAAACAAGGGGTGCTAACAAATTCACCATCCAAGTATCTGTCTGCAGAGGTTAATCCAGTAAGCCTAAAAAGATTTTCTAAAACACTATCACAAATCTGTGTACTTCAGGCAAACTGAAATAAAAAATATAAAAATTGTTTTCTGGGAATTTTTTGACCAGAGTCTGTGAAAAATGAAAAATTATTTAAGATGTAAATAGAACACTATTTTATGGAAAATAGGCTGGCAGATGTTGTGTTTTTATTATTATTGCTTTCTCGCTGATTGAGAGAAAGGATTTGGTTTCATAATGAAATACATGTATTTTCTACAGTTTTCCTTTGTTTGTTGGTTTGTAATGGACTGCTGGCAAGTAAAGCTCATCTGATTTTTTTTTTATTTGTCAGCTTAATGAATGTACAAAGGAGTGCAATGTGTTTTCTATTTAAAAGACATAATTTTACTTTCTGAATATGTAAAGGCTTGTTGTTATTACTTTATCAAAAATACTGGATTCCAAATGCTGCAAGTTCATGAAGTGATGTTTGTTTTTATATTTTGTTTTACCAGTTTTATATTATTAAATGTATGATCTTTATTGTATATATGCCCAACTGGTCTTCTTTAAGCTTGTGTATCTTTGTGAACACTAATGTCAAATGATCTGATTAAAATCAGTTTGTTAAAAAAATGTATCCTTTCTTTGTAAATTAACTGCTATTGTGATTTCTGTTGTGATTTGAAAACTCAGAATTTTTTTCACGCTTAAAATGACATTAGTCAATAAGAAACTGGCTGACTACCACTTGTCAAAGGTCAGGAGCTTATAAATTTTTGTCCACTCAGCTTCACTTGAAACACTGCCAAGAAATGTTTTCACATTAGTTTCAAAAAGTCAATTCTCAGATCAGAGGATCTCATACAGTCCTCATCATGCCATGAGCTTAGGGTTACAGTGTATGAACATTTAAATTGTGATAATGATATCTCTGTACGTTGTAATATACTATGTTGTGAAGAAAATTGAATGACAAATGTTAATGGTAAAAAAAATAGGGTGGTATTTAAAATTACTGGGAAGCTATAACACTTGAACACATATGCGAAAAATTAAAAATACAAAAAACATATAACACTGATTTATTAAAAATGGGAGCTTTGTAAAAAAAAATGTCATGTAAAAATTACATCTTTCAAATTTGTGTGAGCCTTAGGCTTATTTTTCTCATCAATGCAGTAGAAAATGGCCTCTGAAAATGGCCTCTGTAATCAGCTTGTTTTCCCATGAGTGTCAGGGGATGAGGTGACGAGGGTGGGGAATGCCAATCCCTGGATGCCATGAATGCCAGGTCATTCTGACATCATAAAGTATTTTATAAGAGTAAGCAAGAGATTGAATCAGCCAGTGGAACTATTGTACAACATTGCATGAATGCCAGCTTATAGCAAGAAAACATACATAACCTGTATCACTTAACCCACTCCCTGTAGTTTCTGCACCATTTGAACATATTGTTTTGATATGGCTGACCTTGTGAAAGGGGTCGGTGAAGTAACAGAGTCATTTTGCTCTTATGAAACTTTGAAAGGTATTCAGAAGCCTACCTCCAGTGGGAGGTCAGCTAAGCAAGTGGCTACTGAAGTTTTTCAGTCACAAAGGTTTCTTAAAGATGTCATAGCTAATCAGCCAGCCTACTTCATAAGTCGCACACTCCTCCAAGTCTTCCAGCTCTTTCGGATTTAAAGAGGAAGAACCACCACTTACCACTCTCGAGCTGATGGTCTGATTAAACCCTAATCTACATGTGGAAGGATTTTGTCTTCAAAACAGCAAAGGATTGAGGGAAGTGGCTGCCAGACTGCTGCTTGCTTGCTGTGAGGTTCCCAGGAGTTCAGAGGGGGTTTTCACTGGTGAACTATGGTCATCACATCAGAGGCCCTATGGGTGAGCTCGTGTAGATGTGGAGGAGACTCACATAGCCAAAAACATAACCATCACCCCCCTTGTGTTGAAGATGTGTGAGCAGCTGATGAAGGATTGGTGCGACCAAGAGGAGCATTTTCACTATTTCAGGGAGGTCTTTCTTTGTCTTTGTTGTCTTCATTTATGTATATTTGTTATTTTTGATAACTTTACTAAAAAACACCCTTAACTGGTAAATGGTGTTAGGTAATCCTTGGATATATTTTATGTGGTAGAAACAGTATTGTTAAAATACAGCTTTGCAAAATTTACAGTTGTTGACATATTTACATTATCTCACACTGTATATCATTATGACACAGGCCCCATTTTCATGTTATTTCTGAGTAGCTATGTTCGTTTTGTTCCAGGTTTTGAGCTTGCAGCGAGTGCCTTGTTGAACCACTTTTTCCTAACAATGTGTCTTCCATTCACACATAATTCATATAAATCCCACCATGAGCATGCGATTGACCTTTTAAAGGGGTTTGGTTAAAGCCTTGAACTGCTAAACTGTGAAGCTGAAAGGATTATTGCCAGACTCAAATTTGAAGTGAATGAGGTTAAGTGGAGTTCGAAGAATGTTCCATCCATCATGTCCAGACTAATTTCCTCCATGGGAGAGGAAAAAAGGCTAAAAAGCTATTTTTTGTGATGACTTTGAGTGCCAAATTTATGACACATAACTGGCTTTAAACCTCACAGCCAGAATTCCAAATCCTCCCCAGAGGAAACTTTAAATCTTGGATCATCAAAATTGTCTTCTGGCTCTGAATCATCATCTTCACATGATATATTTCTCCACAATATAGTGTCAGCCAGGGGTATTTTGATGGAATCTGACATGAGATCGACTCACCACAATTCATGTATCTACATGAACTCAGCAGAAGCAGCACCTGAGACAAGAGTAAATGTTTTAAGACAAAATGACCAATTAGACTTGGTAGTGAATTTCAAATGTATTTCTTGGACTGAAATCTACCAAACTTTCAGTAATATGAGTCACTGCTTGGTTTTATGCACAGTCTTGTTTACCTATGTCTACTTATATGCAGATATTTCCTAATTAAATGTAAAATATGTATCATTTTTACATGAAAACATATCAAATGTTTGCTGTTTAACAAATAAATGAACATATTCCATGATCTCACTCTATATCACAACATATCAAGGCTTCATAACTTTTCTTTACATCAACACTTACATTCTACAGTCAGTGTTAGTGAGATGCTGTTAACACCTTTAAAAAGCTGGTAAGCTAGCATGAACAAAAAATGCATGAACAAATCACGTTTAATCTCTGTATCCAGTTCTTACATTCAAGATTACAACAATTACAAGAAAAGTCATTAGGGTTAGAATTAAAGGCCGATTCGCTGACTCAAAATGACATATATCTGTGGTGTTTCAGACTCATCCTTATTCATGATAAACACACCCTATCATGGTTGTAGCATGTTCTCAAATTCGGTAGAAATAGGGGGAAGTGAGTGAAACAAAGAAGAAACATGTTTGACTCATTGCAGTGATATGACTCATATCCATTTATGTAATCAGCACCTTTAACGTACTGTACATACTTTTTAGTGACTCAGATTCTTTCAAAGGAAAAAGCTGACTTATCTATTCATATTTCGGGCCGTTTCAACTGCCGGTTAGCAGAAAATTTTAAAAAAAACTATATGGTTTATCATAACTTGTGATGATGGGGATGATCTGCTTGTGCAAATATCAGTGTAGTGATGAACCATGAAATTTTTTTTAATAATGTAACCTTATAAGTTAAACAATTTCAAAACCTCTGAGTCATAAGTTGTCATTTATGACAATGGAATTTTCAATATCTCTCACTTAAACATTTGTTGTTGCTTAATTGCTGTACAATCACACTTTTTTGTTGTTGCAAAGTTCATTAAGTTAAAACATTTTGTTTAAAAGCTTAAAGCTGCACATAAATCATACAGTACTGTAATTTTTTTTTATTATCCTAAAATTAAACCTTCTATTTCAACTTGTTTGATTGTTTTATATCGTTTGATTGTTTTTATGACCAAAACTTTTTTATTGGTTTTCTGATATTAACCAAAAAAGACAACACCATAAATGTCACATAACAGTGCAAAACTTCAAACCAGACATTTCACTGGTTGAGAAAGAAAACATTCAACCTAATAGAAAGAATATAAACAAATAAAATAAATGAGATTGATAGAAATAAAAAAAAACAAGTGACTGACAACACACATGTGTAAACTGCATCACAGGTTTCAGTTGCCCACTGTTCATAAACAAAAATGTCAGCAATAAGATACAGGAGTTGAGAGCCTACATCCATACGCAAGATTAGCTAAGCCTGGTCTGAATATCTTCACTGTGGCCATAACTTTCGCTACATGACAGTGTTTGGACAGGATGTCTGAATGCATTATTGAGTGTCAAGGCTCTGATAATAGTTGTGTATTTGCCCCATATAGCATGATAAAGGTCTAGGCAGTTTTTCATCCTGTATGCTAAATCTTCATAAGCTGCCACCCTAATAAATTGAGTAAAACATATAAATTGTTTGATTGTTTTAAATTGTTGTGATGACTGAAACTTTCAAAAAGAAAACTCAAAAAGTGATGAGTTAGCAAAATTGTCATAGGCCTGGTGAGGCTTTCAGTCCCATATTTTTAGATTTTTTAAATCTCATTTCTCTTAACAGTTCTTAGTAGTGTGAGACAGATTACATCAGGAGACAAAGCCATTTTATAATTTGCATATTAAATGGCAAACATCTTTGGTTGCCAAATTAGAAAAACTCTGAATAAATTATAGAAAACGAAAAACAGTTTTTTCTGCCATGGCAATAGTAGTTTCTTTTAATAGAGAAGATAGAAGATAGAACCCATAACATACATGAATGTCACTGAAAAGATGTAAAAAAATTTCTTACATCAGCTTAATTTATATGTCATTCTGCCTAACTCTACAATGTACGTGGAATAAGTCTGACCTTTACAACTTATTGTCCACAACGCCCACATTTCCCCTAGACTATAAAATGAACCTGATACTACTCACAAACCCTCTTCAACAGAAGCAACAACATACAAACCACCAGCATGGTGAGTAGTCTGTTTAACAATATACTTAAAGCTTAAGATGACAAAATTGGGGGCAGAAACAGATGTCATGATTAGTGATGCTATGGAGTATGTTCAATAAAAACAATATAATTAGTCAATTTTTTA
>JAPZDY010000025.1:20960722-20978719 GCA_029783645.1 Ctenochaetus hawaiiensis
TTGACAGCATCGGTGCCCTTGGGTTTTGTTTTCAGTTTTTAGGTTTGTGACATACAACACCTGTCTTGTCTAAATCTGCCTTCAGACGATCATTGATAAACTGAACTTGTAAGGAGGAAATTCACAGCAATAGCACTGGCTGCTAATTTTAATAGGTCAACAGCTTCTGTTGTCATCCCTTGCAATGTGATGGAAAAACAAAAAAAACAAAACAACAATCAGTTCAAGAACAGCTGTAACCCTTGTGTTCCCACCATTCCACATCACACGGCCTCTCCCACCCATCTGGACACCTGTTTCCACTTTCCCATCATTCCAATAGCATTTAGATCCACTTCTTTTACTTCCCTGCAAAACTGTCTATTGTGCAATAGTGTTCCAGCCATTTTCTGCCTGTCCGTGTTTTGCCTGCTTGCCTGCTCACATCAAGGAGTTCTGCTTTCTAGACTGATTCCCTTTTCAATGAATACATTTGCCTCATCTTACCTTTCTGCCTTGTTTGACATCTGCCTCATGATTAAACTTTAATTTTTATCTTACCTTCCTGGTCTCGGAATTGTGCCTTTGGGTTCAAACCTGTTTTTCCTTAACACCAGCAATCTAGGTGGGTACTTATATTAGCCTTGCATTTCAATCAGTTCCAACTGCACATCCTCCTGTACTTCTTGAACATCAACAGAGAAAGCTTTGATATCATGATGTCCTTCTGAATGGCAGCAAACTTAAGAAATTAATGCATGAACTACAAACTACAGTTGCACATCTCCTGGCCAAAAAAGCGTCAGGCACACTAACGTGATCTGCAGGTATTCAGTGAAATCAAAGCAAATGCTTTAATATGCTTTCATGTTGCCTTGGTTGTCTAGCTTTTTAGATCAGGCACCTCTTTGTAAATGGAAAAATTGTCACAACTACTTGAAAAAAAGTTACAGCTGAGCAGTGTTGAGCTTTGCCTGAAATTTGGTCCTTTAGGTTTTCTGAAAAAAAGACTTTAGGAAAAAAGAAATTTCTGTAACAAGACTGACTACAGTTATCAGCGCAAAGGGTGAGTAGTGTGATGTATTTTAAAATGAATCCACAATATAATACAGCATTGCTTTGTTTTGTACACACCATAGTTTCTTCCTGTTGTTGGTCTGGCATGGTGCTGATGCACAGGCTCACCACAGTGATCACAACCATGATGACAGACAGGAGGGCAAACACTTTCCCAGCTACACCAGACTGAGGGTTCTCTACTGCTTCACCCAGCATGTGAAACAGGCCACTCCCTACTCTGGGAGCCCTCCTTTTCTTCCATTCGTCATCCTTGATCTGGCATTTGGAAGCCTCCTCCAAAGAAGACATTATGCGATGGCGGCAGCAGGGCTCCATCAGCTGTACATCAATACCCCAGTACACCAGCTCACCGTGCAGGGCCACATTGCAGACCTCCTGCAGCAGACGCAGCTTTCCTTTTGCCAGGAAGTTGAGGATGGCCCGAAAGGCTAAAGGGTCACGATCGAAGAAGAATTCATGCTGCATCTCATCATAGTCATCACATAACTCTGCTATCTCCCTTAGGGTGGTGCAGAAACGCAGACGACTCAGGCGGCTCTGGGGGACATCCTCCATGGTGCTCCAGGGGAAGGTGTACCTGATGCCTCCTACATTAATGAGGGCCTGTTGGGAGGGACCAAGGTATCGGAACAATGCCTCTGGCCCACGGAGCTGCTGAGCACGTTGAAAGAACAAGCCTTTGACTGTGGAGGTCTTTGTGTCTGTAAAGACATGATTGCAACTGTCCTCACTGCTTAAGGACTGGTCATCGTAGCCAGAGCCGATGATGGTCATGGTGGTAGGATAGTGTCAGGCAGGTTTGTACTGTGGTTACAGTTCTGTGTACTGTTGGAGATCTGAAGAAAAAACTGCAATCATGGAATATAGTGGTAATTCATAGAAAGGGAGAGCTCAGAAGAAGTGCATTAAAAGAAGAAATAACTAAAGAATGTTGTAACATTAGAGATGTCTGAAAGTGCAGCTTACAGGTTAAATCCTTTTCCAAATATTTATGTAAACTTGTTTTAAAAAATGTCCATTTTAAAAAGTTAGTTCAGAATTTTCTATGTTTAGCAAGACATTGGGGGCTGAATTCTGGGCAAAAAATGGTTGTTTTAAACAGTGCTTCTTAAAAGGCTCCCATTTGTAACATCACTCATATTGCATAAGAAGGGGGAGCCAGAGGCCCTAACTCCAGTCTGAGTCTCAGGTCATAGTCAGTGGGCTGCAGTTCAGTAAGTTTGTGGTATTACATTTATTGTTAAATGTGCTTTCACTGCAATTCATACATTAAGTTAACTGTTTCAAGAGTACATCAATAGATTTTTAATTTGTAATTATAAAAGACAGGTTTGTTGTAGTCCTCTCATAAAATGCAGGCCTAAATGTTAAGGCATTACATATTTGGCATATTTTGTACCAATTAAGTGTGAGCATATAGATGCATACACAAGTGTACATGCCAGTCAGACACTGATTTGATCAGTTTTCAGCTGTCTCCTCACAATGCAACAGTTTCTGTTAGATTTTCATTGTATTTTCCAATCATAGTGTGTCCTTGATGTCCTAGACACATACAGGCTTCTTTCTATCTTAATTCTCTGTTTTATAAAACTATATCACATTATCCAGAAAATAGGATGTGCATGCATTAACACAGTTTAATAGATAAATACCTGTATATCCTTATTTCTATTAGGTGGAAATATCTTAAGTTACCTGGAAGTACTAGAACTCTTTAATGATAATCAAAAATCTGTCAGATAACACCGGGTGCAACAGAAATGATCCAAAAATATGTAAAAAGCTATATATATATATGTATATTCCTGTTGTCTTAATTACAGAAATGCAATTGACTAAGTTTTCAAACGAAAGAGACCTGACTTTGTGAAACTATTCTAATTTTTTTCCAGAATTTTTTTCTCTAGAAATAAATAATATGTTACTGTCATAAACAGTAGCATATGAAATAGTCCACCAAAATGTAATACAGACAACATGATCTGTTGTGAACAGAGTGAATGTGGCGATTGGCCTGGACTGACAAAGAGACTGCTAGCCTAATTAATTACCAGTTTTCCCCTGACTGTCATCTTGGTTAGGCTTAATTGATAATTCAACAATACATCTATTTTGGAATATTTATTCAAAATTAAAAGGGCAGATGAGGTAAAATACTTAAATAAAAATTTTGCTTTAAAAAAATTATAAATAACCCAGCTATGGCTGCTAATAGTAATAATAATTACAAATAGCTGCACTTTTCGCAATGGATGGGTGTAAACAATGGACAAATACTTTGTGTAATGTAAAGAGGTCTATTGTATTCATAGATCCACAGACAATTATCATCCCACTGCTTTGCCACCAGCTTTATGGAGCCTTTTACTGTATTTAATTTAGTTTAATTTCGTTTTTCTTTTTTCTCATTTTATTTTTGATTAATTATTTTAACACAGTCATGTATTTTATAGTACACTATTAAAGTTCCTTAGACCTTGATAACTGATAACTAAAAACGTGCAATTCAATTCATTCTATTTTTTGTTTTTGACAGAAAGAAGATGCTGCTTTTACATTAATATTAAGCTTTGGCAGTTCTGTTTTGTTGTCCAGTAATAGTAGTTAAAAGCTTATTTTTGGAGGGTTATACTGTTATCGATTACAAAATGTCTGCTGGTGCACTAGAACTCATAAAGGTTCTATAACTCACCTTAAACCGTTGAAAAGGTTTACAGCTCCGCTTAAATGGACGTCCAGAAGACTTGATATCCTCCTGCTGTGACCGATTCATCAACAGGAAATGCAATGTGCAGTAACAGAAATCAAACGTGTCTTAACATCTGCAGAATTCTTAAGTTGAAGTGAGAGAGAAACTGAACAATACCTCTCCAGATCATCTGTTCAGTCATCCTTCATTCTCTTAACTCCAGTGTTTGGGTGACTAATGGATGACCCTGCAGTCAGTGTGCACATAATCAGGACACAATGTGTCCAGTTTAGTCTAAAACATCGTCCATTACCTTTGTCACACTCTAAGCCTTTGGCTTTAATGCATCAAAAGCCTGACAGACACTGCTGAAAGACTGACACGTCCCCTGGAAGAAGGATTAATGAGATTAAAATCAAGAGGATAAAGAGCCAAAGGCAAACATGCAAATGTAACAGAGTATACAAAAGGTACACCAACCATGGACAGAAAGTGCATTTGGGAATTATAAAGACAACAGTGAAAATGTATTGTATTAAAGTTGAGCATTATGTAAGATTTTTTGGTTGAAAGCATTTCCCTTCGTGACAGCTTAGCAGGGAAACAGTGCCTGAGAAAAACATGCCAAAGCAACTGAAACTAAAAACTTGCTGCATGAGTCAGTTATGGCAGACAACTTTTGCTTCACTTTAAACCTTGTAGATCACATACAGACTGCCACACAGACCCTTGGGGGTCCCAAGGCCAGTGGTTTACAGAGCACCAATTGGCTTGTAGCAAAACATAGATAAAATCCATTCAGGCTGTAAAAGCAGGTCCTGTATGTCTGTATTTTCGCTTTGAAACGTGTATTATTATTCTTTGCATCCAGTATGTGGCAGGCAACATGAAACATGAAACATGAAACACTGAACATGAGAACTGGTGATCAGAGACCATGGCCTCTAAACATTTGACCTCAGGGATGTTTATACTATGGGACAGTGCTACATCAATGGCCTTTTGAGTGATTACATCTGGACATAGATGTTATACGTTATACATTATGTTATTATAAGATTGAAAAACTCTATGACAAGTGGGACTCCAGAGCGGCAGAGATGAATATTAAAGTCACCAAGAATAAGCAACATATCAAATCTAGGCAGAGTTTCAGACAGTAATTTACTGATTAAAGCGGAAGCGAATCAAGGCAGTCTATATATTATCAAACACAGACAAGGAGATTTCCCTTTAATCAGCATAGAAAGGGCTTCAAAGCTGTTGAACAGTCTCAGATCAATGCTGGAACATTTTTGTTTATCTCTGTGTATACGGGTCCCCGCCTATACCTGTCTGTCAGGGCTGGTTTAAAAAACAAAAACCAGGTGCACAGGCTTTGGGTATATGAACATGATCATTTGGAGTCAGACAAGATTTAGTGATCATAGAGAGATGAAAATTATTTAAGGAATAAAAATCATTATACACAAAGGATTTATTTACAAGTGATCTGACATTAAGAAGAGCTGACTGCAGAGCTGACTGCTTGTTCTCAGTTGCAAAAGGAATGAAAGGTACTGAGACTAAATTGGATTAATCTGGATTTGAATATAACTGCTGCTGCCCTTTGTGTATAGTGACTCCTTGTTTATAAAAGAGACAAGACTGCCTCTTTTTAGTTTAACTGCCTCTGTGAATTTTTTAATTGCAGAGAAAAACTTTCACATCAGCAAAACTGTATTTTAAGTTCATAGGAAGTTCCACATCCCAAACCACTGAGTGTCCCACCAGCAGAAACTCTGGATGCAAGTCAGTGCTTCCATGCAGGGCAAGATTTGATGGAGGGTCACTTAAGTTGATAGCTGATGCAGATGCATGAGTGGGACAGGGCTCATCCAAAGCCAGAGCCGAACCAGACTGCTGTGCCACACTACTGGACAGTGTGTCACAGATAGACAGGGATTCACTGCACCCAAGGGATGAAAGACAGTAGAAGTCTCCTGATACCAGGCCTCAAACCCCTTGCAGCAGAAATGACATCCTTGCTACCTTCTCAGGTGAGATGTTTGATTCACAGACATGGTCGCAGATGAACTTATGTCTTTTGATGGACTGCAGAGTTGAGTGAGGAGTTGAAGAAGACATCATCATCGACTGGAGATGAGAAGAGGTATCACTTGTTTCACCTGGCCATAGCAAAAGCTTTGTATGCTCCTCTGCTCCTCTGATCTGAGCCATGACTTGAGGTAAGCAGCCTGAGCAGAGTGAAGCCCCGGAGGAAAATGAGAGGAACAAGAATAACAAGGATGATTTTTTACAGCATTTATTCATTTTATTGAGCATCAGAAACTCACTGCATTTAATTTATTCTCAAATGAAATGAATGAAGTATCAACATAACAAGGACAGATAGATCTAGCTGAAGAACTAACACACTTCTATTTGACTATTTCACCAGAGCTGGATCTCTCTTACAGCCCTGAGAAACAGGGAAAACAAAACAGGCCAAATGTCCACATGCAGCCTCAGGTTGTACTTTTTACAGTTGTGATTTTCTGGATTGCATCAGAAGCTTTGAGCAGTGTGGTCCCTGCTGTGGTGTTTACCATGAAGAAGACTGTATCCTAACCACTCACACACTCAAAATGTTGTTTTGTTTTGTTTTTTTAATTATTGCTGCAATGTTTTGTACTCTGAGACATGTAAAAATATCTAGAAGGACATTTAAGACAACTACGTACTTTACTCAGCAGTCTTAGTTTGCTCCTCCAGAGCTGACAAAAATAAAATAATTTAGTTGAGAATTATAGAAAAAATGGATAATGTATAGACAACCTGCATTTATTCTAACTTTGGTAATGAAAACAGTTTTAATTCATTTACATCTTGAGTTTCAAAGTTTCCATTTCCACAAAACATCATGAGGAATAGGAATCATTCCAGCATTGTCAAACTGGCACTCATCAGGCCTCTGCAGGATACCAGGCAGGATTATAAAGTGTGCGTGTGAGATGCAGTTTATCTGTTACCAGATGGAACCACGAAAACATTTTTTCTCCCTGTGCAGAGGAAAGCTGCTGACATGGCATGACCACGTTGTAAGATTTAACAAGAGTCTGTTAACAAGTAGGTATTTATTTATTCAGGTAAAACAATCAGGATGAAGACAGTCACAAAAACATCTAATTTCATTTTTTACCATATGAATCTGTATTTAACTGTAACACTTTGTTGGATTTGTGAGTTAAACGTTCCTCATGAGAAGACATATTTCTTCTGCTCACTCCAGCAAGTAAGTCAATCACTCAGAGATTCATTTCTGTGAATTTCTGCAAATCATTGTTCTCTCACTACAAGGAGTGAGTGTGAGGTGGATCTTTAACACACAAATTACACCAAGAAAATAATTCATAAAATTTCAGAATGAAAACAAAACTTTATTTACAAATAATACACCTCCTTTGTGCAGAATAAAGCTTCCTGAAGTGTTTTATTTGAGAAAAATGTTCCTTCATTTATATTGAAATGCTTATCTCCAAGCAGTTGTTCTCAAATATATGTTCTTTTGAGTCTGATCATTTCCTGTAAGTGCTTCCTATGATGTGAATATCACCAATCAAGGAGCAGCAGACCTGTTCAAACATCAAACAACCCAGGTTTTATGTTTTAAATAAAGGTGCATTGATGCTAAGGACCCACACATCCCATTTAAGGTTGGATGAAAAAAATAAAATCAAGGCTGTTATAGCAACAGAGGCGTCAGTATTAGTATTTGTCAGTGACTGTACTTGTGTTGAATTCTGTATTTAATCTCTTTCTTCCCCCCAACCGATTGTCATCATCTTCCTCAGCACAGAATCCTCCATCAGACTCAAGACTGGAGCCAAATCATATCTGTACCTGAGGAAAAACAGTTTCTCACAGCAGTACTCTACTTGCATGATTTTCAGCTTTGGTTTAACAAATTTGAAAGTATGATTAACTGCATATTAACTCACAAACTGGGTCAGAGGGCTTCCACGATGAGGCTTGCAACCACTCCATCTCAGCTCTCAGGATGGATAAGAGAGATGATAGAAAACAGATTCAGAGCAGCTAATCAGATGAATGTCTATTTGAGATGCTGCAGTCCAACATATTTTAATCTTTTTAAAACCCTGACTAGTTTATAAAAGATGGCTGCAGTTTGGGTCCTTTTTCTGGAAGAAAACCTCTCAGGTTGAGTATTGGCAAAGCAATACATCTGACCTCATGAAAGTTTGAAGACTAACTGGTCTTGAAGCTGCGGATGGTGCTATCTCTACAGTGCTCCATGATCTTGGACTTAGACTCTTGTCCTTTCCTCAGTTCAAGGTCCAACACTGTTCAGCTGCTTGGGGGAACACAACTCACAGACCTGCTCAGCAAGGGGAAACACCTCTCAAGGTCCACTGTAGTGGCAGCTGTCCTAATGATCCTCTGGAGACGTGTTGGTACTGAAGCAGAAGGTTAATGTCCATTGTCAGAGACGTCAGAGAGTCTTTCCAAACTTGATTAAAGATGTCTTTACTTAAAGTTTAATGCTGTTTTGAATTTAACAGTCATTTTACCCAAGTAAACACATCTGCTAAGACAAGTAATAAATACAGCTTCATCAGTGATGAATTCAGTGCATCTCTCAAAGTAATGGCCAATGACTGCTAAATTACGTTGCCCTTGTTAAAAAGAGAACTGTCATAGATGATAACAAGGCTCTGTCTTGGGGCTCTGATTTTCATTGTTTTTTTGTTTTTTGTTTTTTGTTTTTTTCTTAATTGAATTAGGAAAAGCAAATTGATATAAGTTTAGATATCAAGAAATAAATATAGAAACTGCGTCTGTAAGACAGTGCCAACATGATTCGGCCTACTCTGTAAGCTTAACATAAAATACAATAATGCTGCTGTATCTACATTTTCATATCCTCTTTTCTTTAGGGCATTGTATTGTATTTGAAAAATCTATTTCTCATCAGAAAGACCAGTTTTGCAATCTGTCTGCAATCTTCCACCACCGTCCTGAATAAGACTGCTTTTGTTCATCTGGCTGCAGTCATTTTTCTCTGGCTTGATGAGGGGTTAAAGGTTGCCCTGCTGCATTAAAATTACATAGCTGTCTGAGCTCCCAGCAGTCTGTGTTGCACCTAATGCTGTCCCCATTTTAGCCTTAGTTATATCTGTTGGTGCTTCCACTTAGTCTTTTTTCTTTCTTGCTGACACAACAGGTGCTGCCCCTCTGATTGTGTGAGCTTTAGATTAAGTGTGTAATATCTCTTCTCTCAGTTCTGCACACAAAATTCTTATCTAGAGCAGATAATCGTACTTAAAGGATTGCATTGTTATTCTTTATTTTACTACGCTGTGACTGTGTGTGCTTTACAATCTTAAGGTTATAATTTGTATAAATGAAGATATAAACCAAACTGCAAACATCAAGCTCACCTTCCTGCCCTCGCTACATTCTATACATCAATTCTCTTGCACTTGATCATCCTTTTCTTTGTTCTTTTAGCTCTTGCTACCATCTTTGGTCATGCTTCAGGACAACTGTTTATACTATTTTCCGGGATTTCACATCCTTTCATATGGCAGACTTCTTTTTCAAATTAACCTTGATTTGATTGATTTTTGTAACAACATACACTTGTACACATGGAGAGCAAAGTGTGGTTCAGTGTCAGAACAATGGGAATTCAAGCAAGAACTCTGGATGTGCCTGAGCTGCAGTAACTATGGTACAATTCACTGTATATGCCTTCAGTGCAGTGCACCAGCTCACAGCAGCTCAATAATAAACCAGGAGCCATTTAAGAGAGCGTGTCTTATAGAGCTTAATAGGATGGAACCAGCCCTTTCTGCTGCCTGTAAAATAAATCACAAAATGTATGGAAAAGTATTATTGTATTGCTAGTACTGCCAAAGTCTAACCAAGGGTCTGGACCATCAAAAGAAAAATCTTTATATATTTCTTAAGGTATTCCTACTGTATTAATGAAGGATCTATATGAGCATCTTTTAGGTTATTTTAACCCTTTGCTTCGTATCCAACAGGGACCTAATGTATTGCTAGGATATATTTATGATATGTAATGTAGGTCTAAGGTATCCTGTTTGGTTTTGAATATATAATTAACAGAAGTTTGTAAGCTATATAAGCAAGCTTTCCAGCACCATATGGCAGAAACATAATGTTGTCGGTCATTAGGCATTTTATGCTTTGGCTAATAGCTTATGCACTATTAGGAATAGAAGACACATTTTGTACAGGAAGTTTCTTGTGCAGAATGGAAAGGCTTGGAGGGCTGATTCGACTGATTTAATACATGTACATTTGTGCCTATGACACACGAGATTTTCTTTTTTATTATTGGGTAATTGGTTACCATATTTTAAGATGTTGTGTGTTCAGCCACACTACACAAGTATGTACACAAGTATGGTATCAACAGCCCCATCTTGTGGCCATCAATAAAAAGCCCCCAAAATAGCTTTATGCCATGATTTAATTACTACCAATTTCGTGGACTCTTTCGACAGATCACCAACAATGATGTTCACCTCTAGGTGGCGTTACAGTAAAAATCAAATTTAACAGACTATGCTAGCAAAGCTGTAATAGCACAGAATTTTAAAAATGGACTTACTAGTGAAAGAGCTTTAATTCTTGCACACATTACTTACCAAATATAAAAGAAGCAGATGCAGCAATCTTGCATTTTCCTCAGATAATGCAAATATACTAGTGTATTTGTTAAGTGAAAACATGTTATTTAAAAACTTACTGTAATTACGTAATGTTACAATTTTTTCCTAAAATAGAAATATTCACTTGCCCAGTAATTTTTTTCCTTGTAAATGCTACTCATAAAACTGTTTCTCCATTGTAAATGTAGTTTCTTTATGCTTATGAAGCTGCTGCATTGTCTTTGCAGGTTATTGTCCAGTCATAGCAGGTTGTCTGCATGTACAAACCTTCATTCCTCAGTCTGCATGTCAAAAACAGTAACACATTTGGTAGTTGCAAACAGACTGATCAAGGTGTTTATTTGCATATGGAGCAGGAAGTTAAGTTCTGATCACACACAGTCACTGGAGACCTATGAGAGGTTACATTTTAATGCCTAGTATAAACTGATGTACTTTGAGCTGTCCAATTTTGATTGGCTCCCTAGATGTGCCCAGCCCCGTGACTGTGTGCCTCTGTGAATCTACTTGAGTTAAATGTCCATTGTTTTAACGTAAGGGTTAAGAGGGTATGACCAAAGCAACCATGTAGCTAACAAATAACACTGGTTATTTTGATGATAACTACAAATATGAAGTTACTGCAGATGACACATCGCAGATATCACTGAGCTTCCAGAGTTGCTTCTCACACCCATGGCTTGACCAGAGGAGTGATGACCAGTGTGTCAAGCTGCTGCTCTTATCTCATTGGTGACAATGTCAGTCCAGGTGAGAGGTAAGAGACAATCAATATGATTGGCTGTTTAGTTAGCAGAGCACAGCCAGCTTTTACACTCCATATTTGTAATGAGGTGTATGCAGTAGCCTTATATCATAACCCATGACATGACTCATCTTCCTGCCAAGGTCATGAAGTAGATGCAAGAGAGATCACTGAGAGGAATGAGTTGACAGAGCAGGTTGTGAAGTATTTGTATGTAATTTTTCATATCAATTGTTTATCACTAATAACAAATAAGTTGCAGCGCCTGTAAAAGCCAGACATTTGAGACACTGGTCCAACAGACTGAGACCCCATTTATCCAAAAATAAGGTTCCTAAAAAATAATAGTTGACTGCACTGTTAGTATTCACAGATCTAAACCACACTTAGCATTACCGTAAGAAAAAAACTGCCATACTCTTTTACATCCTATTGTTAGACTGACTCATGCTCAAAAGAAACATAGACCAATGAGACCCCTTTCTGCTGTGCATAACACGTGTGGTTGCAGCAGAAATGCTAAATCATTTCCAGTCAGAGTCTGTTAATTTTATCTGAAAGCAAAGTTGCGTGTTTTATCATATTAAGCAATATAGATATGAAGCAGAATGGGTTAATGTAGAATACCAGTTTGAGTTCAGATCAGCAGGTTGAGTGGGTCCATATGGTTCTATAAGAATGAATCAGCTCTTAACTTCCTTGTCTTTTGTAAACCATTCTTTCAAAACCAGAAGATTTGAGCAAAGCCGCTCATCCATGAATTCTCTCTTTTCAGTGTCTATTTCTTTCCCAGCGTGCATTTGCATTTTGTACAGCTGTGGTGTGTGGGTGGGACAATAAATGTTCATTGGAAAAAGTAATTAAACATAACATCGTATCTGTTCAAATCCAGCTGCTAAATAGAGAAGAAGGCGTGTGTGTGTTAAAAGTGTGTTAAAACAGCCTGTGCCTCTTCAGCACCTCACCCTTTTTGACGGACCAGTAACCGTTAAACACACAACAGCACAACAGAGTATAATGTTCCTCTCACTGTACACGTGTACAGCCTTATTATTATTCTTTATTTTAAACAATCTCTCTGAGCATGTCAGCTGCATTCATAGGGCAGTGTAACTCAGAGTGAGAAACACAGATCTTTGAGAGGGTTTCAGGGGATGGCAAGTAAAAAAGTGGATTAATTTATCTTCACTTCACTAATATTCCATCAATAAATTACACTATGACAAAATGTACCTAATTTGCCTAGTTGTCATGGGTTTCCTAAACTTTCTGTAATAAAACACCTAAAAGCCAAAATCCTAAAAAAGACAAGGGTCTGTGGTCCAATTTTTGCCCTACAAGGGGTCCTTAAGTCAAAAAGTTTGAGAGTCACAGCAATAAGAAGTTTCACCGTGGATTTTTATTTTTTCTAAATGAGATCTTTTTTTAAAAAATGCATTTCTGCAAAAGACACAGGTGCATCCTGTCATTCTTTGCATGCCTACTACTCCTAACACTTGTTTTGAACTTTTCTAAGAAAAAAAAAAATTGGTGGGTAAAATGATGCATTCAGGGGTGGGAACTCTCCCAAAGGAAGCAAAGCCACATCTGGCACATTAAGAAAACAACGAAATACATTTGAACATTAAAACAAGACAACCAGTTGAAATAATACAGGGATGTGCATAAAGAAATGCCAGTTTAAAGGCATTTTTATGATACATATGTATTCCTTGAATGTGATTTTGAATTTGTTGCTCTCAAAGCAATTTTAGTTATTTCTGCTTGCCAAAGCAAAACAATACAAAAGTAAAGAAAAGGGGAGAATAATAACCACATAAATGTATGGTGTTTCTTATGCAAAGGAGTTTCATGTTTCACCAAAACAACTGTTTCCTGAGGTTTACATCTGCGTGAGAAACCATAAAAAGACTACAGGGAAATACTGAAAAATACCTACACAAGAAACTGTTTAGTGCAACTTTATAACACATACTCTAGTTTACTGCTTGTTTCAGATAAAAAAAATTCTTTACAGAAATCAAATTTTCATGGTGATTCTTGATTCTTATTTTATAGCCATATGGCACATCGTTGCCGGTAACTGAAAAACAGACAAAAGGAATGTGAAATATTAGAAGGTGCTAAAATCTGTTGTAACTCTACAGGATATGAGATGTTATGCAACTGAAACCATGAAGACTTTATCACACCTTCACTTAACTGAAGTTGTTCATGGTTTACCACTGTGCTGACAGCAGGAATGCTACTCACCACAAACTGCTTCCTGTTCATCCACTATCAGGAGAGTCATTGCTTCTGCAGCATCTGAGTGTACCAGCAGAGTTGTGACTGAATTTGTCTCACTAGCTGCAAAGGTCACTTTCTAGCACTTCATTAATTACTCAAGTAGCTGCCAGTGTTAAGATATGTTATGTGGGATTAGTACAGAAGTGACCTGTGGCATGTTCATTTAAGCATATTATCTTTGTTTTCAAGTGGGCACAACCAGAAGTGGACCTGCAGGCTGTGGTGAGCTGGTATCTTCAGGTTTAAAGCCATTTATTATATCACTATGCTCCTGAGTTATTTAACAACAGAACCAGAGAGCTTGAGTGCAAAATTTGCATTACAGTCACAGGGATTAAAAAAAAAAAAACACACACACACACACACACACACAAGCAGAGCTGCTAAGCTTGTTTTAGAAGGTTTGGTAATGATGGGTAGACAGTAAAGCTGGGTTACGGCTCAGGTCTTCATATTAGTAAAAAAAAGGTTTGAAAAATTGATGTGAAAAATGAAACCAATCTATGTATGTTGTTGTTTTCACATACACCACATCATGCAAAATATCTGAAAAGTATTAGGTAGCATTCTCAGTGCGTGCTTCCTTTTAATGAGTCCCTGCCTTGTAACTTTTATCTTGTTTTATGTAGAAGTCTGATGCAAAGATATGACATTTGCAGTGATCTTATTTAACCAAAGGATTAGGCTCTTACATGTTTTTATTTTTTGTGTTTGTTGACTTATATAAACAGTTGAGTTTGTTGAGAATATTATATTATTTTGTAGAAAGGAAATCCAAAATTATTATTCACCCTTTTCTCTCATTGTTCTCAAGGTAGATGTTGAGAGACAACAAAACAAGGATGAGAGACTTGGAATTGACCTTATATTTGACATAATAGGTAGTTTTCTAGGATCCTTCTCAGTAAAACATTGGAAAATGACTGAATATGCAGATGAAGAAACATCACTCTCAGTGTTAAAGCTTAGCTGACTCTACTGAAGGGGGCTGACTCTGTTAGGGATCAAGGCAAACCTCATTACAGACTCTGTACGTGTTTTATTGTTTAGAAAACATGTGTTTCATTACAAACACATTGCGAAAACAGAATAAAATATAATAGAAAATATGATGACTTTGATGAATGGATCTAATATTTTGCAATAAGAAAGCAAACCGTGGGGTAAAGCTTTTTGATATGTCACCCTTTCTAAGTTCTTTAAATTTCTAACAAATATCTATCAACATTAGTACATTGTTCACTAGTACTAATAAATCGATAATATTGGTGAGAACTTTTGGTTTGCTTTAAAAACAGGATTTCTCATTTTCTAATAGTCCCTTGTAAATGTTTATAAGAAAGTAAAAGAGCCTTTTACAGTATCCATCACAATATTACAGTCTGTAGTCTGTAGATGTTAATAAGTTGCAGAGAAGTGAATTTTGGTTTCAGATGCTCTGAAGCACTTTCTCAGAAGGTTATAGGTCAGACAATTCATTGGAGGTGTCTTTCTGGTAAACATTAGAGTGAAAAAGGCAATCCAAATGTCATGGTGTAGGAAAAACACCAGCCAGGGATCTAATGACTACATGGGAAATGTGAATTTAAAACTCAAGCCACGGACTTCTGTGTACGACAAAATTGCTTGTGAGTCCTAAAATTTAAGGGACTGCAATACAAAACTGCCCCAAATATCCCTAAAATGGCCTATAATCATCTAATTAAGCATTAATAAATGGTTTGTTTCTTCACTTAAAACCATTTAAAATTGTGGCCCATCAGAAAGTAACATACTAAACACAGTTATTCACAGCCGCATCAACTTGCTGCAAGTTTCAACAAATGTTTTCATGTTGACATCCATCTCTTCTAGGAATTACAGCTCATTTCGGCGTAAATCAGGAACTACTGGCTTGAATCAGGGCCTGAAGTTGGCATGGAGCCTCGGTCTTATCTTACAGGCTCCTACATTGTCAATTTTTTCAATAGGCCTGTGAAATTCATTTATTTCATTGGCTAGTGTGACTCTAGCGCCGCGGCACTGTTGGCGTGACAATACGCTCTTCCGGCTGTCTGTCACCCGCCGTCTTTTCTCTCGCGCCAGTGCGTCCTCAGCGACCAGACTGCTCTATTGTCATTGGTCTTTGTGGTTGCCTGTCAAGCGCGCTCCACCGTTGGATTGGGTTTCTCCCGGCGCTGTGTCCCTCTTGGCTGTACCTGTCTCGCTGTGACAGGCTGACAGCTCTTCCTGCTCCACGAGCAGCTCCCGCCCCTTCATCCAGCTCCAAGGAAGGAGAAGTGCTCGAGCCGCATGTGTCACTTTCAGTATGCTGCAAAACTGTGCTGCTATGTGACTCCCTGGGATTATTTAGCTGGATTTGCGGTTGGAGGGAAAAAAGGTTAAAACGATTGGAATTACAGCCAGTGTTTTGGGGGGTGCGGGGTTCATAGGGAAGGTGGTGCAAGTGGTTTCGGAAGTGGAGCGTGGCAGCGAAAAGGAAGAAGGGGGGTTTCTTTTCCGTGATAAAAGATAAGTCGCTTCGCTTCGCTTGCCGCTACGGGACTGACGTAGAATATGGCGGAGCATCACCCGGTTTCCGACAACAAACATAAATCGTCGTTGAACTCCGGCGCGTCCTACTCGGGGAACGGGCGCAGCAGCACGGCGGTGTCAGAGAGAGGCAACAGCGCCGGGGCAGGAGGAGGAGGTCTGTCCGGCGGCCTGTCTCAGCCGGCCGGGTGGCAGTCCTTGCTGTCTTTTACCATCCTGTTCCTGGCCTGGCTGGCCGGCTTCAGCTCCAGGCTCTTCGCTGTCATTCGCTTCGAGAGCATCATTCATGAGTTTGACCCCTGGTAAGTTTGTTCCCTCGCACACCGAGGTGGTTTGACCTGTTTGTCAGGATAGGCTGCTTCAAATGAGCAGTGAGTCCCGGCGGCACGGCGAGGAAGTTCCCTTCAAAACATGTCAAGTGAACCGTGTGTGTCACGTCTTGTCACGCGCTTAAATTTAAGCTAATGTCGTTACTTTTTGGTTTGTACAACAAAAACTACAAAAACCTGCATGCAGCGGCCTACAGTATAGCAACAAATTGGGCCAATGGTTACAAAGCTTTTATCTGCCCATTGTGATTAGTAGTTTGACTTAGCCATTTTGAAGATATGTGCAAGTACACGTCTGTGTGGTTTTGTCCCGTATTTTTCTTGAACATTTTGCAAATTAAAAATGCACCACTTGGTTTTGTATCCCCTTTACGGCACATTTAAATGTCGCCGACATATCTGTTGTAATACATTACAAAGTACAACACTGGAGCAGCCAGTGGGGGAGGAGGAGTGTGTGTGTGTGTGGTGGTGGGGGGGAGTAAATGAGGACAATAGTGACATCTTCATCTGACGCGGGTTGAACCCGGAAAGAAGCAACCGCGAGGTGACTGAAGTCCTCCTGACACAGATTTCTCCTTTGTTCAGCCGCAGATCACCTCCGCTCTAATATGTTGCTTTGCGATAGCAACAGCACCGATTTCAGTGCAAATATACTATAGTCTGTGTGTCAGCCATGTGCCACACACACAGGCTGTTCCAACAGAAGCATATCATGTGACCCACTTTACAGTTACGTTATCCTGCAGGCTTATGGGTGATTTTTGCGTAGTATTCTTCTGAAGTTCAATTAACCCTTGTTTGTCCTTAGATTTGAATGTTCTCTTGATTTAGCACAGGGATGTTCAGTATTGAGATTTATATGCCATTGAAAGTTTCATTTTAACCATGAAATCTATCAGACTTACTTTGAATTCTTTGGTAGTTTTAATGTCCATGTCAATGGTTGCACTTCAAGTATGAATAGGGTTTTTTTCCACACTGTCTCAGACATTAGTAACACTTGGAAAGTGAGGTTAGCAGACTATGCCTCAAGACAAGGTGTAACTGCCAGATTTTGTACTTTTTAAGTTTGTTTTCCTTTCCAATAATTTGGTCTTCAAAACTTGCATACCTCAGAGAATGTGATGGACCTGAGATTAAACAACCCAGCAGTGATGGCTTTTTTTTTGCCCTGGCTGTCATATTGTTTGTGCTTCATTTCAAAACTTCTACCAGCTTGACTTTTGCCAGAAACTGTCCCAGCATTTTATTTGTACTCCAAGGGACTGTTGCCTGGCCCAAGTCTGCATTGCATCACTGAAAGCATTTAATGATTATTCTGAGACCAGCAGTGTGGATTAAAATGCCAGCTTCATGTCTGTCTGCTGAATAAAAGAGAAGTGTTGAGAGCTTTGGCTGGGTGAGAATCCTTCGCTTTCTGTGTAATGCTGTCTGAAAGTCTAATATGGAATGACATGGAGTGAAATTTATTCATACACTGCTTCATTGTTCTATCATTCTCCCCTTTGCTATCAGACTGGCAGCATTATGTAAACTAGATGTTTGCATGACTGAGGAGATGTGTGTGTGTGTGTGTGTGTGTGTGTGTGTGTGTGTGATGTTAGCGTTCCCCCTGCAGGAAACTGTCTGATTATACAAAAAGAT
>JAPZDY010000025.1:20984213-20995552 GCA_029783645.1 Ctenochaetus hawaiiensis
CACAAACACACACAGCACAAAGCACAAATACACACACACAGTCTCATACTTCTATCCTAGTGAGAACAGTCATTGATTGATTCCCTGGCCCCTAACCTTAACTTTAGCCATCAAACTAAATGTCTGAAGCTAACCCTTCCTGTAAACCAAATCTCAAATTAAATCCAACCAAACCCCTCAAACCAAGTTTTAACCTTCAGACCCTTTGAATTTTCGAGGATTGGCCAAAATGTCCTCACTTTCTAAAACTGTCCTGCCTTTGTTGGTTAAAACCATTTTCTCAATCCTATGTAGCAAGTACAAGTATTGCAAACACACACATATACATATGTGCACACACACACACACTCAAACATGCACTCTCCCACACACACACACACACATGAACACATCTCTGAATGTCAGTTAACTTGTTTTCCATCCACCCCACTATCCTCACCTCAATAAGCTTCCTGCTCTTCTCTTGCCCTGCTGTGTTTCCTCTGTCAGTAGCTAATTGGCTTCTTTTTACGTCTCTCCGGGAATTGTCTCAGTGTGTGGACGTGTGTTGGTCTGACCCTGCTGGCATCAAAGAGACTAAGGCAGTAGTTGCTTCTCTATGAACTATTTTCAGAGTGCAGTCAAGCTTTGTGACCTTGTAAAGCCGAGCAAGTAATAGTTTCAAGCTCTGGCAAAACAGTTGTTGTACTTCGTTTGCAGATGTGTCCTGTATGTTAATAATAATTGAAATAATAACAAGAGACAGGCAATTAAAAAGCCATGTGACAGGTAAAATGATTTAATAATTTTTGCATAAATAGTGAACCTTGTTTTCCATAGTAGCTGGATGTTGAGCTGCAGTTATATTCGGAATGGATGAATAACAGTCTTTTCTTGCTGTAGTGCTCTAAGTTGCTTCAGTTTAGTATTTAGGATGCCCTCTCTTGATTATCAGCCCCTTGGATGTAACTAGTTTGTTATCATACTTTAGGCTTCAGTCCTGTTTGCATTCAGGAGGCAGGCCAGTGTAGTGTAACTATTGAGATCATAATGGGAAATGTAGTGTTTAGTATTTTTGAGTTTGCCTCATACAAAAGACTAGATGTCAAGAATCTGCTGATTTAATTTTTTTTTTGCCATTCCCTTTTTTATTTGTGTGATATGAGTCTCTCAACTTTAAGAAAGTGATACTAAATAATACAAAATAATAAAAAATAAAACTAAATAATAACACAGAATAGCTAAGTACACCAGTCATCCCAGCGATTTTGCTGGTTCACTGCATGTATTACTATGTTAAATGGGTCTTGGGTACAACCCTTTAGTATCTCTGTGTTACACTTTACTGTGTCTGAGGTATAACAGAATATCAGATGAATTCTTGGTAGGAAAAAAGACACTGTGTCTGGAGTATTAATTATTAATTTGTTAGGGTGGTTTGTTTGAATGTCACCTTAAATATCAGGTACTAGCAAAATTTTGGCGATGCGCTGTCTGTCTTCAGTGGATATCCCATAGTGAGATTGAGGACCACCATATTATAGTGATGACCAACGACTGCATGATTGTCAACTTTGATCGGGGACAACACAAAAATTGCCTGATGTCTTTGAGCCTTCATGCCAGCCTAAATGTCTCTGTGATTTTATTGTTTTCTATTGACTTTTTTATTTATATGCATTTTTGCATTATTTCTAATAACCTCTTTTACACACACCCTCACTGTATGATTATTGTGCCTTATCCTTTTGTTTAAAACTTCAGAAGACCAAATCAGGATTGTTGTTCTGACTTGGACTCAGCAGGGAAGGAGGCAGTAGCGGCAAGTTGTCATCCGTGTAAAAAGCCAATCCAGCATGAGGGACACAGGTGTAACATTTTCACAGCATGTTAAGAGTGTGACTCACTTGTGGGAGACATAAAATGCAGTAGCGCAGCTAACTTAAAGAAGAAAAGCGACTGAAAACGTCTTAGCTCCCCCCCTCCAAACGGAGGAGACTATTACTTGTAGCAGACTAAGTTAATGCTGCAGTCTCGTTATTATATCTTAATTGTTTAGATAGCTGCTACTGCCTGACTGTATGTTGAAAGTAACACTAGATGCTGTTGGGCCACCCTCGTCATACCTCTTGTTGTTCTGTGATGCTGGTAAGCTATCTAAAATCACACCACAGTTATGCTGACATTGTTTGGTTCAGTAAAAAAAAATCAAAATTTATCAAAGGCTGTGTAAATAGTTGTAGCTGTTTGGCTTGATATCTGTGATTAAGGGCTAATGTCAGTGTAACTTAGTGTGCACATTATGTTACTTACACACTTCACTGTCATCTTGCTTTTTTAAATGAACTCTAAGTTGGATGACAGATGCTAAAAATATAAACTGGTAGAGTCAACTGTACAGCAGATTTCAGTTTTAATTTGAGAGGGGTAAAGAGAGTGAACAGACAAGTTGATAGAGGATTTAGTGTTGAAGTAAAAAGGCAAAAGCATCTGCCCCCGTAATATTTTGGATTTAAAGTCAAGTAGGGAACCTGAAAATGTTAATTACAGAAAAGGAGTTGATTATCTGGCCAAGAAGCTGGAGGTTGCAGCTTGTTGCTGGCAGCTCTTCATCTAATAGCTCACTGTAGCTGCTCCCACTTGTTTCATTAGTCCCTGCAATAGTTCAGACTTGTTTGCTCTAAAAAATGCTGAAAAGGACTAATGTCTCATTTTGTTAGACATCTTGATGAATGATACCAGTAAGTACGGAAGCCCTAAGCGGACATGGTGTATTTATTTATTTATTTTTTTAACAAGATAATAACTTGTTAAAACAAAAAAATGAACTTTGTTTTCTCGAGATAACGAGTTATTATCTCGTTATCTCGAGAAAACTGCTTGTAAAAAAAAAAAAATTAAACCATGTCCACTTAGGGCTTCCGTAAGTAAGAGCTAAACAAACTGTTACATTACCTTTCCTGACAACTTCGTAATAAAAGTTATTGTGTGTTCTGTCAGTTAAAAGCTTTTGTTGTGAAGCTGCATCAGCAGGAAATGTTCAGATATTAAGCATCTTCAACCAAAATGATTTTTTATTTAAAAAAAAACTGGTGTAGTTGGTAACACTCGTGTTGTCAGAAGTTTATCATACAGTGACATAATTTCCTGACGTATTTTCCCTACACGCCATGCAGTGTTTTTTAACGTAAGATCCAATTAAAAAATATTCTTTGTTATAAACTGTTGCTTTGTAAGAAAGGATTAATTTAAACATAGTTCATTTCAATTTACTTTTAGGAAAAGATCTAAAGTAAGACATAACACGAACGCTAGTCTTTTTCTCTGTGTTTGAGCTTTTTTGAGTTCTTGCTAAAATTTTAGTACGAAGCTCAAAATTATGAGAATAACCACTGATACAAGTTCATCTTGTTTAGTAACAGCATTTTTCTGCTTGATTTCCACCATTCTTTGAACGGGTACTTCTTACAGTGTGCCTTCATCCTGCTAGCACATTAGTCAATATAGTCTTGTAATCACATTGTAGAGGCCAGACTACTTTCTCTGCAAATTCTCTCTTTATGCAAACATTACAGACATACTTAAAATGCAGAGTGCATTATTTTTCTAACTTCCACCCACAGTGGTTAGACTAGACTACCCTTTGTTCTGTGTCCCATGGTTTTCCTTGCAGCAGTTGTGAATGATTTCTGTGGATGACCTGCATGAAGAGCCAGGCAGCCTGTGTTCAAACAACATCTTCTTTATTTATTTCTACATGTATGGGTTGAAGTAGAAACTTCTCTACTTTTTTCAGATTTTTTATTAGGTAAACAAGTTCATTGGTAACAGTCACAGATTCCACTGGGCGTAGCTGCATTGCTACGAGGCAGCTAACGGAGTGATGATGGAGGATACAGTGTCAAAGCAGAAAGAAAAAAAAGTGCCACAGCATCATGTTAAGAAACATCGAAGAAGCGACTTGCTCTGCTCCTTGGAGAATTTGTGGCAGGCTTAGTTTTGACAGAAACCGCATCAAGAGCTGGGCAGGAACTGAGACACAGGAAGACAAAGAATCAGGTAAATATTTGCAGTAAAACACCTTGTGCAGACTCCTGACCACATCATATTACTAAACAGACACTAAACAAAGAAACCATTTATGTTCGTAGCTTACTTATCCATGGTGTGAGCAGACCAACAGACAACAACACTTCTGAAATGCTCTCAGTCAGGTATAGAGCTACTTGCAGGACAGAGCAAGAGCGTTTCAGTGATGTCATGCTATAGGTCTGTGTCTGGTAGGATCAATGAGCCAGTTGTTCAAGCAAGGATGGGCCAAGGTTCAACACATAACCATACAAAGTAGTTTACTACATGGGCTCAGGAGCACTAAGTTAAACCATTGTTTGCAAATGATGGAATTGTGTTTTTATCTACATTTTACACAACTTTTTTGGAATCAAGGTTGTACTGTATAAACTCAGTATCCCATTGAGTTTCTTTATGTAGAAGCTTGATAATGAGGTTATAAGGTGAAGCACAGAAGCTGCTCTGTGTGCACTATCACCTGTTTCCATTTCATCTGCCCATGTATCATCAGTCTTCTGCCTCTGAGGCTGACAGTCACTGGCAGCTCTACACAGGCATGCAAGAAGTCAGACTGCATGTCTGATTTATTTAGCTGCAAGTATTTCCAATTGCGTCTATTTAAAGTGAATGTGCTGAGCTAGTAGATTGTCTCATTTCATGCAAAAAACTCCTCTGTAGCCATTTCAGTCAATTTGCTATCTGTTGGGGATCAAATGAGTGTTGTTGGCCCTTGTGTGCATAAGAAGTGGGGATTTGTCATGGTTCATTTGATGTGTAAATAGATGCAGCCTAGCTGCAGCTCTCTCTCCTGCTCATGCTTTCCATCTCTCTTTCTTTAATGTCGTCCTCTCTCTGTCTTTACCTTTTCTCTAAATAAGACACCATTATTTCAAATTGTTACACTATAATATCAGGATATATAGTAATATGTGGCCGTAAATCATAAATACATTTTTATATAAATGTTGACTGTATTTTCACTTCTAGTCTACCTAACCCTGATAAAAAATGCAGTTTATAAATGTAGTATAGCTGTAATACTTAACATGTGTGTTGCCAAAGCAAACAAAGATGAGAATTTTTTATTTCTGTGGTCTTCATGATTGGATTTATATGTGCCTGAAATGGGCGATGGACCTTTTTTTTCTTTCACTAAAAGTGCTCTTTAGTTAACTTAAATAAATACACTAAATACACATTAAATACACTGCATTGAGATGTTTTGTTGTGAGAGCACAGTATTCTGTATTTTACAAAAAGCCTTTCTTACAGCACACAGTTTGCCTTTTTTATCATATTTAGAACTTTGGTGTTATCAAGAACATTGACAATGGCTTCTTTCTAAACCTGAAGTTGAAGCATCTAAATGACGTTTAGCTATCATTCATTTTATTAACACAAGTGCTTTCACCACTCTGTCATCTGTGACAAAGGCCAATTGTCAAAAGTTAGGCAGTGGAAACCAGCTTATGTGGACTTAGAGAGTCTACTTTGCATGCAAGTCTTAGTTTGAGATTTTTAGTCACATACATTTAAAAACAAGGATGCACTACTATATTTTATGGTCTTCCCTTTTGTCTCGCTGTTCAAATGTCTCTAACTCTCCTTGGCTCAAGTCTTGCACATGCACATACTTGAAGCCAACTAGAAATGCATTTTAGCATTTAATCACTGAAGAAATCTGTTTTATTAGAAGAACTCTAGCTGGGAAACGTGTTCGTCTAAACCCTTCCTCGGATTATGGAAACTAAGTTTCTTGACACTGAAGAAATCTGCTTACTGCAGAAAGCCAGCAGGAATCCAGTCACTTAAGTGCATGTAAAGGCACTGAATGGAAGTTCAGCATAGTAGGGGGTTTACCAAAGATAAAGTATATAGTATCCAACATGAAAAAAACATTATTCAGCATATCCCTTGTGGAGTACTCCGTACACAGTGTTCCATAGTGTTTGCAGTCAAGCTGAGTGTTTGTGCTGTTGTCAGGGAAATTCTCAGTGGGTGTTTTTTTGACTTTGTTGTCTTATATCCTTATGATTCCATGGTAGCAGGTGCTGAATGAGCATTGTGTATATTGTGGCGACAACAGCCATTTTTCTCAGCATAGGCTAAGCGGGGCTTTCCAGAGTGATGATAAAATGTCCATTACAAAGAGTGTGACAAGGCTGATTAAGTCAACCTGAAACATGACCTTAGAAAAAAAAGCAAAGCAGAGAAAGGTGAGAAAACTTTGGTCAGAGCTGTAACGGAAAAACAGCAGATAATTTCATCATACAGTCGACTGTTATGTCGACTGTATGATGTCCTCTGTTGTTGCCGTTGTCTGTGAGATGCAATGTTGTTGTTTGTTGCTGTCCCTTGAAATGTACAGTTAGTGGAAACAAATTTCCCCTCTGGGGACCAATAAATAAATCTAAAAATCTAAAAATCTATCTCATCTAATTTCCTTTCCCGCTCCCCACTGTTCCTCCCCTAAGATTCACATGAACAAGGCATTAAAGGAAATGACTACACAGCTAACTTCCCATCAAAGAAATGTTATTACCTTGATCAAGCATACAAACAATGCTAGAAATGATCATAGTGGCCTTGCCTTCTTCTACAGCTGATTAATCCTTTAACGTGACAACAAACAGAACCTCTGTGGCTGTCACAGAAAAATATTAATCAGAATTATGCATTCTTTGTCCCAGTTTGATAACTGAGGGAAAAAAAAGATAAAGGAACTAGTTTGCCTGGTGTTACATAACATTACATTTTTTTGAAAAAGACAGTAGTGAAATGGGAAAATTAATTGGACTATGTGACTAAGTCTTTCTGCTTAACTCTAGGCTAAGTTTCACTCACATTTCCCCTTCTTGCTGTATCCTTCCCTCCCCTCTTCCTCTCTCTGCTTGTAGCCTTTGCTGTGTCACTATGCTGTCACTTTACATATTTACCTTACTGGTGGTTGTCTGTCCACGTAGCCCAGAGAAATGTTCAAGCACAGCGTTCCTCTTTGATGTAACTTGGCCAGTCTCTGCACTCCTTTACTTCTCAGTTATTGACCTCTCCCTCTGTATCTCCTCAATTTGTCTGTTGGCCTGTGTATTTCTTTATGCTCCCTATTTCTCTGTTTTTCTTACTCTTGCTGTCACATTGCTGTACTACCAGCAGAGGGACAGGCAGTGACATGTTAGCCCCACAGTGTTGTAAATGACATAGTTAATATTAGTGAGGGAAATAGCAGTGGGTTTTGTATTTTCCTCTCATAAAAATATTAGAGGGGTTTGAATAAGGAGATCGATCTGTGCTACTGATTTGGTGCGGCTGAATTCTGGCTGGTGACCTGGGTGACTATAGGAGAGCAAGCTGTACTGTCTCAGGACAGGCAGCCCATCTGTATCCACAAGAAGCATCAGCTCAGACGGGGCAGTAAATTCATCTTACAAATCTTAAAGAATTGTTATGCACATAGAATTTCTACTGTTAAGTGGAAAAAGTGAACTTTTTTTGCAGGTCAGCAAAACAAGACTTAGTCCCACATAGAGCTGAGCTGTCAGACTGTATCACTGTAATGGATAGGAATCAAGAACTGGTTCCAAATTGTCCGATGCATAGGAATCGTTTGCCTCAGGGACATGGTTTTCTGACAGCTGCGAATTGCAAGACATTAACGTCAAACTCTTGTCTACGCTGATGGAAAATAGTTACACGAAAGAGTCATGGGGAAAAATAAGAAATTGTCTAAAGTCTGGCTACATTTCACAAAAAAAACTTTGACAGTAGTCCTTGTTGTTAATCTGTAAAATGATTGTTTCTTGTCAGGGTGAACACAGCATCAGTACACTAAAAGTCTTTTCGACAAAACATGGCTTTTAATTCCTGGAATGCCATGTATTTGACACTCTATGAATGAGTGCCACTGCTTTGCAGGACAACAGTTACTGTGGGAAAATAATGTTTTTGATCACAGTATGCGTCAGAAATGCCATGGCTAAGACAATATGTCTTTCTACACTTGTGGAGTGTGTCCAACTCATAATTCCCAATACAGATGTTTTTGTGAGATAAACACTTAGAACTACAGCTTTACAGTCTAATGTTGTCTTTTTGCCTGAGATGTTTCTGTACAAAACATATAAGAAGACACGAAAATCGGCTTAACGGTGTAATCAAGAGTGCAAAAGGACTGTCAGTAACCTACCAGCAGTATTTGAATACATCCTTTGTGCAAACATGATGATACACTGCTCCTGCTTTACTGACATGGAACATTCATAATTGGTATGTTGAAAATGTTTAGATACATAAGACTTAATGCCCTTTCATTGCCCTTAAAAATCCTGTATTATCAAGACGAACAGTGTGGTCAAGTCTGTACTCTGCCTTCCAGTGTGGCCATTTGGAACAACTGTAAACCTATTTGATATCTGGCTAGGTGGAAAAATATCATATGAACCATTGAATTCATTGAATTTCACTTATTTTGACACCAATAGATTTCCTCATGCTCTTTGAGTTCACTTTGTTGTTTTATGTTTGTCTGCAAAATTCCTATCTCTGTAAATCCAAATCTACTAGCAGTTTACTCTCCCTTAAAACCCAAGTAAAATGTGTTTTATTGAGCTCCACTTGTTGGAGAAGCTTATTCACTAGACTGCTGTGATTTCCTCTTTCAGCCTGAGAGCTCAGTGACAAATAGGACAGTCTTGGCCCGGAAGCCAGACGCATAGAAACATATTGCCTCCTTTATCATGTGGGCAGCCACCCATCATAGATATGCCCATGACCTCTAATTTAAGAAACAAAGCTCCAGGCCTCTCAACGACAAACTGTAATTGCTCTGGTTACTCTTAATGTATTTACATCATTTTTCCACTGTTAGACTCAGTGTCACAGCATCGACCTACATGTTTCACTGCCCTCTATAATGGAAATGACTGTGCTTTGCTTTGCACACTGTTGACCGTGATAGCAAGTCTGTCACACAGCAGCCTTAATTTGATTTCTCTAATAAGCAGTTGTAAAAATTTGACAGTAGTCTGAATGGAGGCTGAGTATGGTAGAGTCAGTATAGAGGCCAAGAGAAAGACAGTGATGACAGATGTTTCTTTTTCAGAGCATGAGTGAACCATGTATTGGATGAGGCAGGATTAGGCCTCTGTGTCAACAGCACTGACTACATAATGAAATATCAGCTTATTTAAGTTTTAATGTTAATGTTTTGACACCCCTGTGAAGTGTTAGACTTAACATTATAGGCTAACATTAGCTAGCTACCTTCAACGAATATCATTACCCTAAATATCTTTTAATGTAGAAGCAGAAGCAACAATAGTTATTTTTAATTGATCATTTTGGTGTGGCTCGTGTTTTGGAAACAATGGAATAACATCTCTAAAGGGGGTGTTGTTGAAAAAAAAGTTAAAAACAAACAAAAAAAAAACGGAAAAGCATGTACAACACTAAAACTGTGCAGCTGGAATTGCTGCCCCAAGTACTGCAGGTCCTGTAAGCAGCAACACTGAAGAGGAAGAAGTGTGCCTCTTCTGAACAGGCACATATTAAACAAGCGCTGCTCTACTTCTGCAGACAGGCAAACCAAGGCCAGCCATCCAAACCATCTGTCTATATTCTCTAATAGCTCTCATACATTTTGTAATATGGTCTGGACCCTTCAGGGCTGTTTGAACAGTCTTATTGATGAATCTCCTGCTTTGGTCCTTGTAGTTAGATTACATGGTTTGCATCAAATAGCCTGCAGAACATATTTATACAAACACAAACACACAGACAGCACTGCTATATAGTCTGAATTTGTGAGAAACGTTATGATTTTATAGTGGTGTGTCACAGAAGCCTTTGCACAGTAATAACAAAACAGCAGTCCTCAGGCCAAGGCTGCAGTGGTACAAAAGGAAATGGACTCATTGCTTAGTGGAAATGTGAAATGCCGAAGTAGACACTTCAAAGACTTCAGAGCCTATCTGCTACCAGAGCAAACACAAAGATGTTTATTGTGAGTGTGTCAGAAATTTTGAATCACAAATGTCCAGAATGATTTTGTCGATCAAGTTAGTTTGGTAATGCTAAAAACTTTGCGGCATTCAGGAAATTATTTTTGTGTCAATTTGGGAAGTGTTGAGAGAAATTGCCTTTGAGTACGTTTTTAAGAGTAAACTAACAAGAGTAAACTAACCTGAAACTCTTGTTTTTGCTTACCTTCAGTGGTTTAACTTATTACATTGTTGCAGTGGTGCACAATTGTACTCCAAGACCCTATGATATCACCATTGTAGCTGCAGGTTCGATAGAGCCCTCAGCAGTGCTGCTGTGTGTGACTGAGGTGCAATGGACTCGAAGCTTTCTTTGAGAGAGGGCAACAAACTGTGTTTCAGTCTGATGTTTAGTTCCTTGATATTCTTTAATCCAATGTAAAAATGATACATATTTTAATATATAGGCAGCTTAAAGGAAAGTGAAGACATACCCACCTTTTATCTTCTGTATAGACTTTTAAGAAGTGTGACTGTATCACTTGTATAGCTGTTCTGTGTACAAAATACCCAATAACTTGCTTTGGTATGCAGGGTGAGTAATGGCACCAGGCCACCAGCTAAATACAGGTCAGTTTCAGCTGTGGCTGGTCAGTTTGTCTCCTCTGGAGATTTTCCTCACCACCAACACTCTGAATTGACTCTGAAATAAAATAAAAACAGCCAGTGAACCGTGAGAGCAGAATAATGCTTTCTTCTCTGAAGTCACTGCACTGAGCAGTGGACATAAAGAGGAAGCTCACGTAAGCACTCTTTGGGGTGATAATACTGTTTTGTGGATAGGTTAATGCACATTATATCCATGTAATCTGTAACAATTGCTGTATGTTTCTACAGTGTATGCAGTGTTTTATGAAGACCACAGTAAATAGCAACAATACTTTTTCTTCAAACAAGTTGGGTTTGTTTGGTAAATGACTTAATGTTTTTAATCAAGTGTAAATAAACTGCAGTCTGAATCTATGTTTCTTATGAGCCTTTCGTGCAGCCTGCAGTGTTGCTCCGGACAGTGGTTCCCAAAATTTTGTAGACAGTGACACCCCTTCAGTGAATTTTTTTTCTCATGGTACCCTTACATGCAGAACCTTCACCCCACCCAACAGTAAGTCAAATAATGTATATGTACGGAATAGACACGTTATTTATAAGCTCAAATGTTTTTAGAGTTTAAGGAATTCTTCTCCCCTCCGGCAGGCGCTACAGAGCCCTGCGCACAAAAACCTCCAGACTCAAAAACAGTTTCTTTCCTACTGC
>JAPZDY010000025.1:21030983-21043392 GCA_029783645.1 Ctenochaetus hawaiiensis
TGCAATAAATTTAAAGTACCTGAATGCAATGCTCATAAATAAGTGGATTTAAATTATGTACAGTAACATAATTACCTATAAATCTGTAAAACTCTGCAAGACAGAAAGTGTCGGAGTGAAAGTAATTTTTCCTCAAAGATTTATTCCTCCTCGTCCAGTGTTTGATTTACTATGAAGTCAGGCTTTTAATTTATTCAGCTTTAGTCTATCTCAGAGCGTGTGCTTAATAAAAGATCAGCAAGGTAACGATTTTTCCTGTGCGCGGATGAAAGTTTTTACCTATTTTTACAAAAGGAGATCACTTTTCCTTTCTTTCCTCAATTAACATCCTGTGGTTTTAGACAGATCTCACAGACAATTTAAACATATCAAAGTGCTGTAGCTCTGCCTTGGCCTTCATGTAGCTGATTTAATGGTTTTTATGGTCAAACAGTGACTCAGTCAGCCCGTCACTCAGGCCCATCATAAAATCCTGAAGACATAATGCTCCCATTTGCCCCTGCCAGTTCGGACGTGCAGAGAACTGCCAGACTGCAGCATCAGCTGTAAATCTCTAAAACTTTGTACTCAATGTGTACATATGTGCGTATGTGTGAGCAATTAATGGTGCAGTGCAGTAAAAGTCCCTCTTGGACCCAAGATGATTGACATGCACCAAACTTGCTTTTCATCCAAGTTTGAATAAGATCTCAAAGCTTTACTACTAATAAGAAGAGTTCATTGAAGGATATGTTAAGTGGCTCTTAAAGGGAAATAAAAAGAACTATTTGTTTTATCTTAAAGAAAAATGTTCTAGACAAAGACCTTTTTGTCTGCCTCTGCCCGTCCTTATTCTTTCTGTGGTAACTAACCTCTCTCTGTCTTTCATGTAATCTACAGCTATGCCAAGATCCACATTCCCATTATAGCATCAGTATCTGAGCACCAGCCCACCACCTGGGTGTCTTTCTTCTTTGACCTCCACATTCTAGTCTGCACCTTCCCAGCAGGCCTCTGGTTCTGCATTAAGAACATCAATGATGAACGCGTCTTTGGTAAGAGCCGTTTCATGGAATAATGTTTTTTTCTTTTTTATGTGAACATCTGAACATTGTTATCAAATGAAGTCATGAGACTTATCACAGTTGTCCTTTACAAACAGACAGCATCATGTTCAGCATTGAGGGTTTGATGGTTGTGGCAGTATTTGTTTGATTGTTGATAGATTGGTTGTGGTGAAGCTGAAGATAATTAGCTTAGAGTACCATCACTGAAAATCAATGATGTGCCCACAAAAAAAGAGTAAGGCTTCCACCAGTATTAAGGCTTTATATATTTGTCCCTAAGGTAAAATTTCAGATCTTGATTGATTAACACTGTGCTGTATGTGTGTCTGTGAAAAGTTTGTCTTTTTACTGATCTCACTCCAATGTTAAAGTTATGATTAACAAAGTCATAGGGCTGACATTCTTCAGAAATCATGCTTTTATGTCATGCTTTCCATGTGACATTTGAACATGAAAGTCCATTATTAAATCTCACAAACTGTAGTTTATCATCATGTGATAGATGAAAAGAACTTTTATGGAGACGAAGGACCATATGCTCTTTTCCTTCTGAACTATGCTCTGTTTTATTAAATGAAGTATTTTTAGTTTATGCACCCATTGGTGATTTAAGCTACAGTGCCGAGCTCCAAAAGGTCAGCTCCTGTGATGTGACATTGTAAACTGAGTCTGAGGCAAAAAGATACAGGCGAATGACTGAGAAGCACTGATATTTGTATCAAACTTTATCTGAAGCCAGTGAGCCTCAGGTCATGTCCTGCTAGTGTGCTATTGTGATGTCTTGAAATTACTACACTAACAGAAAGGGGGACGATTAACAGCAGTTAAGTAATGGTAAAATGATAACTTCCTTTCTGTCAAGTAGTAAAACTGTTTATAAAAAAATGCTGGTTCAACATTAAAATGGTAAGACAAAATAAAAAGTTCTTAAAAGATGAACAATAATAATTTATCAGTAACAGTTTATCTTTAGAGTGATCCTGGTGCTAATTTCTGAGTATTTTTTTTACTTAGAGTATTATTTGTTAATATATTTTATGAGGTTGTTACTAACTTTCTTCTGCAGTGGTGACAGACAACACTTTCAGGCTCACTGACAGAACATCATTGTGTGATGTGTGCTAAGAAAGGATTTTTTGTGTCAGTGAATGTGAAGGAAGTCCTGATCTCAGGCTCTTTTCTCTGTTTGTCTTGCTGCAGTTTGTGAAACCAGTGTAAACCTCAGTCCTCTCATTTAGGCTGTCCCTTATCTTGACACAGTGTACCACACAGTGTCAGATTGGTCTTTTCTGTCTGCTAAAACATTGTCCCCACTGGGAGCATATTCACAGTCAGTTCTGGTAAAGCTTGGCACCGCACACTGTTATGTAGTTATCTGTCATAAACTGGTGTTTTAATTGGCTGATTTAACATTGAAACAACAGGAATGTTTCAGTTTTTTTTCTACTTTTTCACAAGACAGTAAACAATCTACTCCCACTTTGCTTTTCAAGAAATAGATCGAAAAGTATAAATGTTTTGTATTGATTAGATTTATAAGAGTTATTATTGTGCATGAACAAAGTAGAGCCTGACTAGAACGTCAGCATGGCTTGTAATGCCTGCATTATGAAACAGATGACAGGTACTGTTCATCAGTGTGCTTGCTGGCCAAAATAAATCAAAAAATCATTTAAACCTTTTAAGAACAGCTTGTCCACAGCACACACTGTGTTTAATATTTTTCCTTTATCTTCTATCATTTATAATGGGTAAATATATTTGTTTTATTTTTGTTGTTGTTCATGGTTCTTTTCAAAACACCTTTTTTGATGGACTTTGATAAAGTACTACCCAAACAAAGGTTTTTAGAAAAATCAGAAAGGGAAAGTCGACTGGCTCTGTATAACATAAAATCTCCTATCATAAAAACACATTTCCCCTCCTGGACTTTAAAACATCCCAGTCAGTGCAGGAGCCTCATCGTGTTGTGTAATAAAGGTTGTGACAGACTAGAGAGTGCTGGATGCGTTTATATTGTGTTTTTCAGCAGCATTCATCATAGGAGTGTTTTTTTATTTGCATCCACAGGAGTGAGCTGCAGCGTACAGACTTATTTGTCTTTAATACACATCTCTAAAGGTGTCACATAACCTCATGTTCTTCCCATCTCTCCCATTTTATTTTCTGTTAATCCCACTGCTTCATTATCTTTGTTTGCCGGTAAACTTCACAGGAAATTGAATTAGTGTCAATAACATCAGTAAACATTAAATGAGATAAAACAAAGAAAATGTCAGATGAAAGGACAAGAATAACACATAAAAATGCAGCCTAATAAAGGTTTTGTTTTTAGAACTGGAACTGGAGGTTTCAACCCTTAAATATGAAATATTGATATAAGGCAATAAAACATCTATAATATTTTCCTGTACATAATTAGATCTTTTGTAAGCTTTTTGTTTGTACACTTTGTTTAGCTCTGGTTTCAGATTCTCTCCTCCCTCCTACGCTTTTATTTTGAGTGCATTTTATTTGCCAAAAAAGAAAAAAAACACAATAAACACCTCTCTGCAGTTATGATAATATTATCATAAATTCTTTAGGCAAATATAATCGTGTTAAGAAAATCTGATAATGTTTCAGCCCTAATTAGAACTGTAAAAATATAAAAACTACGTAGCAGTATCTGAATTACTGTTATGTAGATAGGCCGATACTATTAGCATTTCTAGATGTTTGCTTTGAATTTTTTTATAATGAATAATTTATGTCTTTGGTTTTATTGATTGCTCATTTCCTGGTTCTGTTTTGATCGGATCAAAACAAACCACAGGAAAGTTTCTCCAGCCAAAATCACATTTTCAAAACATATCTGTGGCATTTCTCTACTGTAATTTCCCACTTATCAGTTGACCCTGGACTCCATAATGATCCATTCAAGATGAGTTTAAATTGACCAGTAATAATGGGGTTGGTCTTTACTGGCCAACATAAAGTCCAGCGGTCTGCTGCTCTTCCTTGGCCAAATGCACCCTCTCCCTGCCCCCTCCTCCACCTCTTAGCTCTGCTTTTTTGTTCACTGTCGTTTTCTGCTCGAGTTTGTCTCAGTCAGTTTTTGTGTTTTCCTCTTTCTTGCTGTTTACCTGTTGCCTCCCACTCACTTCACGAGGCTTTTTGATCTCAGCTCAGCCGAAAACACTCCATTAAAACGCTCCATTAATACAGCCATGCAGAGAAACACATTTAGCTTTGTGTTTGATTTTGAGTGCTTTAGTGCTTTTCTCTCTCTTGTTATTACCTGCCATTGAGATCTACCCTAAGCTTCGGCATTGTGTTAGAGTAGAGAAAAGGAAGGCTTGAATTTCACATCACCGTCAGTTACCAGAGCAGAGAGGAGCTGCACCTGTAATATGACTCGATAGCGTTAAATTGAAGTTAAATGAGTAAATTAATTCATATTTCAAATTAAATTAAACTCATCAAGCTTAGATCATAACATCCTGGTCACCTGTAACCCCCTTATCACGCTCTCTTTCCTCTTTGCTCTTCTCACACCAGTGGCCTTGTATGCCATCAGCGCTGTATACTTTGCCGGCGTCATGGTGCGTTTGATGCTGACTTTAACTCCAGTGGTTTGCATGCTGTCGGCGGTGGCCTTCTCCAGCGTCTTTGAACACTACCTGGGGGACGACATGAAGAGGCAGAGTCCGCCTGCAGAGGACAGCAGCGACGAAGACGACAGGAAGAACGCTGGAAACCTTTATGACAAGGTTAGTGGTCAGCATAGTGTGAATGATGCGCATGAAAAATAACCTTATTACATGTGTGTTACATCACCAAAACAACACAAGGATTAATAATGAAAAGAAAAATCTCTCGAATGCTGTATGCAACATAAATAACTTAGAAAGCCTGTAAACCTAATGCCAAAACATAACATTTGAGGCTGCACTGATCTGACCAGATGAAAATGGGTGAAATTCCACATCGGTGGGCTCGTCCTCTAGTAGGCCTACAGTACTTTTATTTATATCTCTTCAGATCAAAACAAGTGCAGCTTGAACAAATGCAGAAACTGTTACTGTTGTTCAGAGCTGACAGCAGTGACTGTTATTAAAACAGTTTGTAAATAGCCTGAATATAAAACTGAATATTTTAAATCATTGTTGCTGCGTGCTTTGGGGCCATCCAAACTTGAAAAACATGGGCCACTTCGAAACCTTTGTGTTTTCAGCAAAAGAGAAACACAGTCTATTGATCTTACGTGTAAATAACCGCATGAACATCCCAAGGTGAAACTAGGCTGAAAAGGCTCAAACAGTCAAGCTGCCCACATAAGCACGTATATCTGTGACAGCAGGACATTTAAATGAGCTCCGACCCATAATGACGACAGTGAATGTGTCTCTTCAGTGCAGACAGGAGGACTCAGATTCAACAAATTTATCAGCAACATCTCGAGGCTTTAAAACACAAACACAGACAGCAGAATCACACATTCAGTTTGACTTTCCCAAATTTTTCAGAACGTCTGTTCACCAAACTCTAATGTGAGAGGAGTTACTTGTAGTGACAAACCCTCAGACAATTGTCACCATCAGCTCCATGCAGCATTATAGTGTCTTTCAGCTCATTGCCTTGATTTTGTGACCCTTGATGTTACTGTTTTGGTTCACATTCACTGCTCTTATCAGCCTTCTTTCCAGCTGGAGCAGGAGGTAGCTGGTTTTAGTGTAAAGCTAAAAACCCACTGCACACTGCCTGACCACCAAACTGCAGCCAGGCTAAGTTAGTGACCTGCATTCTCTCAGGAATATGTTAAGCATATAAAATATAAATTGACTGCAAAAGAGCCAAAAGGAGGTTGAAAATTGAATCTGCATTAACCAAATGTCCAGAGACAAAACTCTATCTGAAGGCTGAAGTTTCTTCATGTTGGCTGGATGTGTAATTTACAATTGTTTGCTGACATGTTGGCAAAAACAACTTATAATGTGTCAATGTTGCATTATCAACTTGTTCTGTTGACGCCAGGTGACCTAAAAAATCAATTAATGCTGCTGTAAACGCGTGGTTTCAAACAGACCTTAACATATATTTAAACACTTTATCTCATAAACATTAAGCTCCTCCTGGTTATTTGCAGTCATTTCCACCATGATAAAATACTAATTTTCCAACAAATAAAAACCCACAAATTTCATACTTTAATTTCCATTTGACATCAGTTGGTTAATTCAAAAGGCAAACCACATCATTAGTCATCAAGCATAACTGTGTGTGGATTCATAGTCAGAATCTCCAATGACAAAAGTGAATTCTACATGAAGGCCTCAACATGACATTACCAAAGTAAAAGCATGACACATCACCTTTCAGAGCCCCGTTTTGGTCTTTTTCTAGAGCCATTTGATCAGCACTTTTCTTGTTGGTTAGAACTTATGATAAAACTATGTAATTCAAAATGAATGCGTTCTGGTGTTGCTACAAAGTAGGCTGTATACTAATTGCTCTCCTTTTTTCTTGGGGAAACCCAATGCCGCACAATGTTTTTGCCAGCCTTTTGTTGCTTTTCTTACAAATTCATTCGCCTGAAATTATGTATGACCAACCTAACACAGGTCTCCTAAATCGACACCATAAAACTGCTACAACAGTCACCATTGAGATTTCTTTCACCAAGCACAATTTAAAGTCCATCGGCTAATTTTTTACAGCTCCCCTGTCTTGTTAGAGTTTCAGTAACCTTTACAAAAGGTAACCTGTCTATGTGTTCTGTCTAATGCAGGCTGGTAAGGTGCGGAAACACGTATCAGAGCAGGAGAAGGCCGAGGAGGGCCTGGGTCCCAACATCAAGTCTATAGTCACCATGCTGATGTTGATGCTGCTCATGATGTTTGCTGTCCACTGCACCTGGGTCACCAGCAACGCCTACTCGAGCCCCAGTGTAGTACTCGCCTCATACAACCATGATGGGTGAGAATAACACAGGACATCATGCATTTCTTGTGTGTTACATAAACTAAGGTGTTATCAGTTTTGATTTTAACAAACACCAGTATCTTTTGCATGCAAACTAATAATAGGGCATTTTTATTGTCTTTAAGTTCCAATATTTTCATGCCAGAACCCTGAAACCCCTAATTTTTGTCTGGCTGTAACTGCTGTCTTACTCACAAGAGCACAAGCTAGTGAAAAACAATCCAGACTGTATGAGGACTCTAATGCCACTGACAGTTATACTAATGGGTTTCTTATAGGGTTAGCCGCTCTGCAGAGGGTCAGTTCACCTAAATTACAACAATTTTCCACTATCTCTTGTGCAGTGCAGGTAGTTTCTGTTTTCTTATTTCCAGGGTTCGACATACTGAACCCACATCTGATATTTCTGACTCCACTCTAATAGAGTTTTTCTTTTTTTCGATACTCACAGCAATGAAAAACGACACTTAAAAAATTCAACAGCAGCGTCTTTCCTGAATCCGTGTTTCCATTAATCCACAGAGCATGTTGTCATCACTTTTCAGGGGAATTACTGAAGCAGAAGTCTCTTTCAGTACTGTGAGCTTGGATAGATTAGAAGACTTTGGGCCCCTGGTCACAGATGCATAAAAAGCCTCTTCTCCTACCTGGCACTTGGTTTAGCATCTTTTTCTGTCTTAATTTTTTTTTTTTTGTCTACTCCAAGGTTATCTCTAAAAGTTCTGCTGTTGGTTTAAACTATTTTGTTCAAACTGTAGATGAAGAGAGGCTGTCTAAATCCTTTTTAGCCTCAGCAGATCTACTCCAACACTCACTCCACAGATTTCACACAAAACACTGCAGCATAATACACAACATATAATAGACCACCATCAAACAGAAATGGTAATGCAGATTCTGTTTCCATCAAGCGGAGCCACTTTGCTGTCAGACATACTTAAACTGACTTACTAATAGTATACACTGTACAGATGTATCAGGGGGAAATGGACATAAATATAATAACAGGCATTATCAGATCTGACTTGACATCAGCAGATCCTCTTTTAAAGGATTAGGATTTTTTAAAAAAAGGACATATTTGTTTTTGACTCAGCCATGAGACTTTCCAGTAGCAGCACATATAGCAGTCACTTTAAATAGAGGCTGTTTATCATCTGCATTCTACAGGGTTGGAGGCGGAGACAGTTCTTAAGACCTAAGCACATCAAGAAGAAACTATCTGCATTAATAGATACCACCAGAGCTAAAGTGAGAGTGCCTTTCAGAATTTGAGTGAACTGACCTTTTAAGGCACAGTGATACATGTTTCATTAAAAGGTTTTACTGTTTATTAAAATCATACAGCCAGTCAGATAAAACTCTGTATATATTTTCAGGGCTAAATCTTGGTCTGATATTGATAGAATATATTCTGTGCAGATAGAAATATTTATGACCTAACCTCCACTGTCCACTGTGGCATCTCATGGCTCATGTAACTTTCTTACCCAGCTCCCGTAACATCCTGGATGACTTCAGAGAGGCCTACTACTGGCTGAGGCAGAACACAGACGAGCATGCCAGAGTGATGTCCTGGTGGGACTACGGCTACCAGATAGCAGGCATGGCGAACAGAACCACGCTGGTCGACAACAACACGTGGAACAACAGTCACATAGCGCTGGTGAGAGCTGCAGTCACACAGCTGAATGAGTTCAACCTCTGTCTCATGAAAACTGATGTAAATTAGTCAACGCACCACAGATTTTACATAAGGGTCAGTTTACTGGTCACATGCCTGTGAAAAGAGATGTTTAATGTCACCTGTAGCTCTGAGGTTTGTGTGACAAGAAAACAACCTGATGGTGTCAGAAGGGACGTTTTGATTTGGGTCCTGAAGATTACAGTTGTTTGTTTTAAGTGTAATAAAAAAGGTGCTGTAAAACTTGTAATGGAAAGCAGACAGGGTGGCTCGCACAGCACTGACATGTCATTGCTTAATAAGCTAATGTAGAGACATTTGCTCATTAATTCACTCAGTAGTAATGGGGGAATTCAACATTATCATTAGTTTAGAGTTGGAGATTTTTATCCAAATGATAAATGTAAGTGCAACATGACATCCTTACTGGCTCTTAGGCTGTTAAATGCTCCATTATGTTTACCAGCTAGTCCCAACTGTTTGTCTGCTGGACAGCTAAAAAACAGTGAGAGCTGGAACTCATTAAACGCTGGAAATCAGTTTCTTTTATTGTTAAAACCTCATTTGTTTGCATTTTTTTATCAATTCTAACTTCTCTTTTCCTTAACTATCCATGCTTACATACCTTATCCTCTAATTATTTTTTTTCTAACCTGATAAAACTTAGTGTGCATTTTTTTACCTTGGTGTATTGCACCACCAAGTGGACACCTTGCATCACTACACTGCACATGAGTGAAAAGAGATCCTTATGAAGAATAGAGCAGCAAATACCAAGATATCCTGACTTTAAATCGGTAATGTTGGTCAGGCTCGTAAAAACACTGAACCCACACTTCCCACAAAGCAACTCGATAGTGTCTCTTTGCAAGACCGTTCTGTGACAGGTGAGGGAAGTCCAACTGAAAAATAACATCATGATGACATCACCAGGGATATTTTGTTAGCATAAGTTGAGCAGTGGCTATTGAGGAGTTTTTTTAGTCCGAGTAGTATTAAAAACTGCTCTTAATGTGTAAAATCTTGTGATGTGGATTTCTCCTTTCATCTTTTATATACAAGTTCTGTTGAATGGAAAATGAAATGTAACTCTGTCTGTGTTTGTACAGGTGGGCAAAGCCATGTCATCCAATGAGACTGCAGCTTATGAAATCATGAGGTCACTTGATGTCGACTATGTCCTGATCATCTTTGGAGGGGTGATTGGTTATTCAGGTGACGACATTAACAAGTTCCTTTGGATGGTGCGCATCGCAGAGGGGGAGCACCCGAGGGACATCAGGGTGAGAGAGACGTCACACGTCCTGTATTTCTGTCCCTTTATTAGGTAACTTTCACTCTAAGAAACCAATAGGAGGTGAGCTTTCTGCAGTTGTAAAATATTTACCCCAGAGTTGATGGAGTGTCTGCAAAGTGGGACTCGTATGAATGTTTGATGTGCTCTCTGAGAGAAGGAAACGCTGAGGGAATTCAAGCTACCAAATGTGCATTAAGTTGTTTCCCTGCAAACTGAATTAAACTGTGGATCAAAGTGTGTGCGCTTCACTTATTCCTCCCTGCGCCTGTCTCCCTGTCAACCCAGGAAAGTGACTACTTCACCCCGCAAGGAGAGTTCAGAGTGGACAAAGATGGGTCCCCCACCCTACTCAACTGCCTTATGTACAAAATGTCTTACTACCGCTTTGGAGAAATGCAGGTATGAACACTGATGGCAAAGCTGCTTTATTTATAAGATTGTAAAAAAGAGTTTTCTAGTGGACAAATACAATTCAAACATAACTTCATCTGTCTTTATTTTCCGTTAAGTTGGACTTCCGGACACCACCAGGCTTCGACCGAACTCGCAACGCTGAGATTGGCAAAAAGGACATAAAGCTGAAGCACCTGGAGGAAGCCTTCACCTCAGAGCACTGGCTGGTCAGGATTTACAAGGTCAAAAAGCTGGAGAACAGAGACCGTGTAGAGCACAAGCTGCGGGGCACTGACACCACTAAGCAGAAGTACACCTCCAAAAAGGTAGGCTGGGATCCTCTGTGACCTCAAAGCTGTGTCTGGTCTCCCTTTGGCAGGAAACTCCAAAGAAAACTGGATTGAGCCTGTTCTTAGTAGAGTAACATAAACTCAAAGCAACTGTGTGTTTTTCATGATATTGAAGACTCCAGAGCGTAGAGGTCATAATGAGAGGGACTTAAGAATTAATCAAAGCAAACAGTAAAGCAAAAATTAACTGCCTGAAACCAGCCTCTTAACACTGTTGACCGGCGGCATGACATTGTTCTGCAGACCAGCTCTAATGATCAGAGCCTAATGTGGTGCTTTGTTTAGCCTTGACATGCACTTTTTTACACATGAGAACACGCTCAATTAGATTTTCATTGGAGAGTACAGCCGTGTTAACTGTGCATAATGTGTTCTATCTGGTGTGGCTGTAAACAGAAGCATTATTCATGTATGATTAGAAAATCGATGTTAACCAGATGTAAATAACATCATGGTAATACTGCAAAACTCCCTCTAGACTGGTGTTTGAAAACTCTCATTTTAACCTTGTGATCTGAATTAGAGCTCATCACTAAGTGTGAGGAACCACTGAAAGAGTGCAGGCTTACAGTCTCTTGCAGTCTTAATTGATTTGTTTCCTTACCGGGGTGTTTCTGGTCCCTCTTCCCTCTGCAGACGGCCAAGAGGAAGCGGGGCTACATCAAGAACAAGCTCTCCCTCAAGAAGGGCAAGAAACTGACCAAGAAATCTTTATAGAGAGTCGATCACCAACAGAGGCACATTGTGGACGGAGAGAGGAAAATAATCTTAAACACAAAAACTTTCAACTAAAACAAGAAGCAGTAACAGTAAATCCACCAATCAAGATGAATATGGAGCACCTGGAGGTTCAAGCCGGAAGTGTTACCATCACCTCAGAATGTTTTGAACCCCAGATGACCTTTGACCTGATAAGAGGGGTCAAGGAGGCGGAGACAGGGAGATGTTGGCTTGTCCAAGATTCTCCCTGCACTGGTTTTAACCTGAGGAACTGCTACCTTCGACCCACTTTTCTTTTTTGTACTTGAACGTGATAGGAGAGAGAGATAGAGAGAGAGAATGAGATTAGCTGTCCTTAATCCAGGGCCTCAGCTTGGGACTGCTCTATGCATCGCATCATTCAGACAGAAATAACACGCTGTAGAGGAGCCTAAACTAAACACCCCCCCGCTCTACCATGTCCCCAGTTCAGCACTGCAACCTTACACCTGCTCAAATCCAGGCCAGCAGTAATGTCAAGGTGACTAGAGTGATGTTTTCTTCTTGTTGGAGTTTTTCTTCTTGTTTAATTCTTATTCAATGTTCATGTTAATGGAAAAGAAGAGAAACAGAAATGTACCTGCTTCTTTAGTCTTAAACAGCATTCAGTTACTGCACCTTTTAGAGGAATAAGTTTGGACATGTTGTTGTTGGAACATATTCATTATACTTTTTATATTTCATTTCATTTACACTCTCCTGAGAATTCATTATTTAAAGGAGTACAAACACACACATGTGCCAACAAGGAGCAACCATCACTCTATATACAAGCTCACATATCTAACAAGTAAACTGCACAGGCTATTTAAAGAAAAAATCTCATTTATTTCAAATTGGGATTTATTTTTGTAGTTTTTATCAGTAAAAATTTCACTTACTGTGGTAATATCTGAGACCTCAGCACACAGTGACA
>JAPZDY010000025.1:21050263-21072022 GCA_029783645.1 Ctenochaetus hawaiiensis
GCCGTACCACCAGACTACAGAGCAGCTTCTTCCCTCAGGCTGTGAGACTGCTTAATGCACCATCTGCACTCCTCCATATTATTTTATTCTATTTTATTGTTTAATCAATCAAGAGGGAACCACATTTTAATTTCATTATACAACCTGTTGTAAAATGCCCAATAAACTTCTTTGTATCCTTGTATAAGAGTTAACTGATTCTGAATACGTAATTGCATTTTAAGAATATTTGGTGGCAATCTAAAAGCACACAGGTATGAATTTCTCTTTATCTGCGCCGAAGGTTACGTCTTCGTAAGACTACGGACAAAATCATTTACTTCCTGAAAAATACAAGTTTAAAGGGTTTGGGCCTGCCGCTTATTGTTCACGCACAAGGTTCAACGAGCAGGTTTTTATTTTGAAAATTTGAACCACAGTCCGCCTCCCTCATCTCTAACTTGACCTCGCTGTCAGTCGGTATCATGCCCTCTTGTTCCTGTTCCTGTGCTGTGTTTCATTCACATCAAACATGATATCAGGGTCCTTTTACGCGTTAGTAGCGGGGTTTTTGGGGGCCGCTGCCTCTTTGTCTGCCAAGCTGTCCATCGGTGCAGATCATCTGAGAGACATGTGTGCGTCAGGACTCAGCGGCTGGACGGAGACGCACGGCGGGACTCCTGTCTGTGACTGGGTGAGAACCACTTCTGGGCTTCTGGTCCAAGTTAAGGAAGCTCTCTTTTTCTACTGGAAACTCTCACAATTACAGAGTTGTTAAGAGTAATTAAGGACTTTTAGAGAGCTGATTAACGGAGAAAATTGCTTTTGTTTTCCAACATTTGATCTTTAATTTTTTTTTTAATTGTTTTGTCTTACAACTACAGGAATGCTGATTTACATAGTTTTAATGGAGTTCTTTTAACAGATCAAATCTAAAGCCAAATAATTACAAACATACAGTTAGTGTATTTTTTTTAATTAATAGAAAATCCTGAAGAACTTGATCTCAGACCAACCGAACAAATTTTTTTCCTTTTATATGTGACCCTTGTCGAGCCACAGCTCAAACAAACTGACGCTGTTTCCTCACCTCACCTGTGTGTGTGCAGCTCCACATCCCCCTGCGGCTGCTGTGTGGGGGCCTGATGTTCGCCTGTAATGCCGTCATGTGGACCTTCTTCTCCAAGGCTCTCCGACACTGCTCCTCCTCAGCCAGAGCCACCGTCACTTCCACAGCATCCAACTTCATCTCCTCGGTAAGCCCTCAGCTCCCCTGCAGCGCTCCAGCATCCACCTGCTTCACTCCGAACTGAATCCATGAAAAGAAAAGTTGTAGTTTTAGGCATTCAGACTCATGTTGTGCCTCTGTTTGTTGGTGTGTCCAGGCCATCTTTGGGAAGGTGTTTTTTGGAGAGACCCATGCAACTCTGTGGTGGGTGGGCATCTCTCTCACACTGTGTGGACTGCTCATCCTTCATGGATCCTCACCTCAGACACTCCCACGGGAGGAGGGCAAGAAGGACAAGTAACATGGCTTTGGCTCATCACAAACATGCAGCCACTGCTCTTCAGTTACAGTCACAGCGTCATGTGATAAGACTTTTAAGAGGTGCATGATGGGATTTCTCAGGTACTTCACACTACAGACGTTGCTCTCAGGAACTCAGTGTTATGTGCAGTTTAAACAGCAGACTGTTGCACAGAGCTGCTGGTGCACTCAGTGCCATCAGCCCCAGGTACCAGTTCAGAGTCATGTCTGAATGTGCACTGATTTGCTGATTTGCTTTCGCAGTCATTTTTGTATTTATCATAAGCGAGAGTGTGTTGGTATACTGTGAAAGAAAGGTTGATATAAACACACTACAAGTCTAAATTATCCTATGGGATAATTTATGGGACTCAGGAAGATGCATGCAAGTATAAACTGTTTCAAGGGTTTGAGGACAAATTGTGAGTAGAAAAACTGACTCCCTGCTCACCTCAATGACCCAGTCACTTTCAAGGCTACACTGTAAGAAAAAAAGTCAAACTCAAGCTCTTGAGCTTTAAAATAAATTTAAAAAATGTTTTGCCAATCTGTAATCTTCTGTTAAAATAATTTGAATTACTTCTCTGAAAAAACAAACAAATAAATAAATAAACTGAATTATTAAAAAAAAAATAGTGAGCTGTGAACCTGATTTGTCATTTTTCAACTCAAAAATTTAGGTCAACATTCACTGACTCAAACAATAACAACAGGGGCTTCTATGCAATACACAAAGAATGAACTTCAGAGTTAAATCTCTTGGTTTAAATATACTGGCATATATCCAATTTCTGACAATCCAATTTCTTGGTGATGTCTGGACTAATTATGATTCACATTCAGCTCCTTGTTGTTCCTTTACTTACTGCCATCAGGACTGCTTCCTGCAGATACATGTGTCTGATCTGACCTGCTTGCATTTAAGGCGCCAGAAACAGGAATACTAAAAGTGGCCCTGATGATTTACATATTCCAGTTTACTGAATTAGGATTTGACCTAAACTGCTTTTAAGACTTTTGGATGATCTATCTAAAGACCCTGAATGGACAGAGAGTCTTTTTGAATTGAAACTATATAAGGTATCTCAGAAACTCAGAAAAGTCATACTTGTTAGAAATGTTTGTCTGAAATCAGCCTGACAAAAGTTCCTGTTAACTTTTTGTATGTCAAATAAAACTGCAGATTACTTTGTAAGAATTTATTTGTCACTCATTTAATGGTCTTTCTTGGATTATTAACAGCAAAAATTCTAATGACAATTCAGTTTATGATGTGCCAACATGATATATTACCATGAATTTTACATTTTAACAATGGTACCCACAAAATGATTAAACAGTTTGTTAAAATAATGTAAACTGACGAAACATGAGTGGTCCCATTAAACCCAGCACCCATTTTACAGATAAAAGCCCTTATCTGACAGCTTGCTTAATGACACAATAATCTTTCACATGAGGTCGATTACCATCTATTTTTCATATGTGCACATAAACATGAAAATGGAAACCATTTTGGATTGAACAGCTGAGTACTTGAACCATCTATCATACAAAGTGTTTTTCTCCACGCTGTGAGTCACGCTGAGACGTTTGCTCATCAAGACAGATAAGGCACAGGGTGAATCCAGATCCTTGCAATAAGGCATCAGAGACAGCAAAGTGGTTGGAAGCAGAGTGCTCATGCTTCATGTGTCACATCAGTGCAACCGTTAGTGGTGTTCTCCTGAGACAGCTTAATGAGACGCCGCGAAATTCATCCTCTTTTTCACCTTCAGTCACAAACACTTTGGTTGCGCTAACAGGAGCTCTGAATCCTTCCAGCTCCTTCAATACACAGGATAGTTATAATATACAGTGACTTAAGGAAAATACTGCACGTTTGGCAGCATGTGTTACCAAGTAAAAGAACATTTTAACATGATATTAGACTCCCTCATAATAAATGCAATGGCAGAACTTTTATAGGGTCGAGATGCTTCAGGTTGGTAGATGTATTCATGAAAGTTCAAAGCCCCATGTTCCTGATAAATAGCTGCAGTGACACTGGGATAAAAAGGTGGACAAGTCTCATATTTTCATGTAGTCTTTAAGATAAAAAATATAAATAAAAAATTCTGATTTGCAGTGGATTTTCACAAGAGGTCTTTATCTGTTTGGGGATGTTGCCAGAGGAGGAAAACATCCTCCTGACAGCAGGCAGGGCTAGTTCAGTGGTATCTCTATGACGTCCTCCTCGATGATCTCCCCCTGTGGGATGGTGACATGCTCTGGGGGACTCCTGCTGCAGCTCAGCCCTGCAAAGGGACTGCACCAGGACAGAGAAAAGGGGCCGCCGAATGCCATCTGCATGGCCTCCCAGCACGGCACCTTCCCCCACTTCCCCGTCTCCCCCTTCAGACGCTCGATTCCCTGAAGAAGACACAACAATGAGGGTCAGAGGTGAGAGCATCCGAGCCAAAAAAGGACAGGATGTCTGGCTTTTTCTACATGCACTATCAATCACAGCTATGACACAAAATCAATGACTCATTGCAACAACACTATGAATGTACACTTTGGGCCTGTTGTTCAGAAAGAAAAAGATGTCAGATTTTTTTCAAGACTTGTTCATATGTGGTATGTATTTAGAAGAGGTTATTAGTCACTGTAATCATTCCTCCTGTCCATAGTGGCCATCAAACAATCCCCTCCTAGTGCTATTACACTGTATGAAATTAATTGTGTGGAAACCACAATTTTTTTTGTACAAATAACCAGTAGATGGAGAGATACTTCCTTCAGTGGTGAAAAACTAGCCAGCTGCTGGTGCAAGCTGAAGAGTCCCCACCAAACCAAGTTAATTCGTTTGTTTCATTCTCTGAAAGCCATGACTGTCTGTGGATTATTTCATGGGAAGTTCTCTCAGTTGTTAAGATAATTAATTGTAGACCGTAACGGTTCGACCAATTTTGTCCTGGAGCCACTCTGCTTGAGAGGCTAATATGTAGCTAACACGAGGCTTCAGCAGACTGAGTTACACAAAGTGAGAGGTTATCTTGGTCCTGGCAGTCACATGGAGATTTACTGAAACACCAGTTTCTGGTTGGGATTAGTTTAGGCTTATTTATCAAGGTGAATGTTAAGTTACCGTTTGGCATCTGGATAAGGTGAGGAGGGACAAATCAGTGGGAAGGAAGACTTCAAATACAACAACAACAACAAACTGTGGTCTGCCACAACTAAGCAAAGAAGAAAAGGGGGAAATTTTTCCAAGAAAAGGAAGAAAAAAGTGACTTTTGAAGATACTTGGTTTGTCACTTTTTTATTTGAAATTCCAGCGAGTTAAAACTTTAGAAAAAACGTGAATTCTCACCTACAGTGAGAATGTTGGTCTGAGAGTAAATATTTAGTAGCATTTAGGCTTCAAAACCACAAAGGAAAACTAATATTTAAAATGGTAAGAAAGCTTGCTGCCTTTTTAAACTGCAACTGCCTGCAGTAACATTATTTTAATGACAAAACTAAAGTTAGTTACCTTGCAAGTCCACGAGGCAAATTGTTAACGAACAACAATATGAATTCTGCATTTATTTCACAATTTATCCACATATGTTCATTGCATCAAACCCAATAGTTAATTTCTTCAAACTTGCTTTTTCGAAAAATTGGCAGTTGTAGAAGATTACCACTTCGTCTGTCTAACTCAGACGGTTGAAGCTGTTTTTGCAGTGTAAGGAATCAGTCCCCTGTCTCATAACATGGAGCTGTGGAAGCATTGCTGCAGTCAGCATGGACAGGAGAGGTTACCACCAACTCTTTCAATGTACATGAGGCATTTAAGTGTTTTCTTACAGAGGCCATATCATGCTTTCTTCTGGGTTTTTCCTGTTCTTAAGGTAAGGTAATGGTAAATAGGTTGTTAATACAAAAAAAGGCTGGAGATACCCTGCTTTTATCTGTGTTTTTATGGCCATGACAGTTTTCTCACCCATCCTGCAGCAGTTTGGAGAAGTGCTTGTGCACTTCCTCAACACTTTATGTCCACAAGATGCAATACTCACATAAATAGTGACCAAGTCAGCAGTTGCTTGATTCGGGCATCTTACACACAAACTACAATGGCCCTGCTGTTTTGCTGAAGGATCGTTATTAATATTTATGTGTTGCTGCTGCAGGTGAATTAACTTGAAAAGCCCTAAAGATTCCAATGTAGCTGAGTGTGAAACAGGAATAGAAGAAACTGCAGAATTTATTTACTTAGCAGCTGTGTGTAATTTTAATTAGCAAGCAACTAGCTTGCTCACACCATTGCATAGGTTGTTAGATAGCCACATAGTGTAGGTAGACTGAAAGGCAGCAAGTCTGATGCTAATATAGATCAGACTTCTACTCTACCATGTGTGCAGAGGCAAAGTTTGGGGGAGTCGAAGCTGTCCTCCTGGTGGTATTGAAAACAGAAGTGCAGCAGTGCAGTGAACTGTGCCTGCTCAGGCCTGTGTGAGCTGACCAATCACAGCAGACTGGGGTTTTTTTGGGGTTGACTGAGGAAGAAATGAAAAATAAATGCATGAACCTGAAAATAAGCATGTTATGGCCTCTTTAAATGCTTCTGAAGTCTACACTTTAAATAATCAAGTATCTGTTCTGATTGATTTGTTTTCTTAGAAACACGCCCAAAATGTCATAAAACACCGTACAGAATGACTCACATGCACTTTATTTTTTATGAATAATCTCCTGTGGAAAAAGCAAACATGTCAAACGGTCAAAACAGTGCATGCATCCTGTTCCACACACAACTCACTCATTCATCCATGATGCTTGGTTGAATTTTGAAACAGTGAAAAAGACACAAAGCACACTTTGGCCTTCAGACTGATATCTGCATGCTAGTGGGGACGGCTGATGTGACCTCGTTTGTAAGCTTACCTCTCCTCAAGAATATAAAGGGTTGTCTACTTCAGAGAGCTTTTGGCAGAATGAGTTATCAACCAAAGCAAATGCATGAGTGTGGGGAGAACATTGCAAGGGCAAGAGGTTGTAAAGCAGGAATAGAATGAAAGACAAGGACAGAGTGAAAATTGAACAATGCAGGGTGAAAAAGGACTGTATGCAGGGAGAGCAGCAACCTTTACTGTATTTAAACATAAAGAAAAGAGGCAAAAACACATAACTGGGTTTTGGAAGTACCCCCCCCCCTCCGTCCCCTCCAAACACACACAAACATAATCAAAGAGAAATAAATACATTAAAAAAGCGAGCAAACAGTTTTTTGCATTGCAACTGAGAAGTATTTATTCTCTGTGCATGTGCTGAAATATTCTTAGAATATTTAGAAAGAATTAAAATTTCTGTAAAAAACAAATCATCTCCACCGTCACTCTCACCAGCGACACTTGGCACCAACATACCAGCATGTTTCACATACATCACTACACCAGCCTTCTCCTGCCTACCATGCATTCAGATAACAAAGGATACATACAATATCATGAAATCAAAGAATAGAAGAATAAAATGCACACTTGAGAATAAAGCAGTTCACACAAAAGAAAATCTTAAATGATAAATACAAAGTGCGAATTAGCCTTTTTAGTACATGTGTAAATGTGAAGGATGAAAGTTAATACTTTGTTAAATGCTTTGACGTCATCTGAAACAGTGCAGAGATGCAGTCCAGCTGTTCGTCCTGCTGCTGCATGATGAGATGTATTATACATTTTCACATGGTGCCTCTTTTTTGACCCCAAACAGGACTAAAGAAGTTTTCACCAGCAGAGACAACTTTAAAGCTAAGCCACTGTCCTTTTTTTGAGGAAATTCATTTGAAAGTGTTTTGTCATTTAATCATGTCATTAATTGTGGGGCTTACTGAATTTAACACACGCTGACAACATCAAAACACCACATGGGCTCAGAGCACAGGGGCTGCTGCACTGGCAAGTGTTCGTGCAAATGGAGGGGAAGGCTGGTGTGACTCTAGGCGGCCAAACCTTTCCTCAAAAAAAGGAAAATGAGCATATAATATCTTTACAGCCTGATGAGCTGACTGACACCATTTTAACAGCCATGTTTCACTAAAGATGTTTGCACTGACTAAAACCATTTCATTTCCTCTTTGAGCATTGCAAGAATAATTCAGCAAAACCTGGCGCGACCAAAGGAAGCCGGCATTTTGATTCTAGACTAATTCTGTTTGGTGGAACAAACAGAAACTTCCTGGCTAGTGTCTGCAAAGAAAACAAAAAAAATAAATCTGCCCTTTAGCAAAGGCTTCGTTCATGTCACGCATGTATCAGAGAGGAATCAGGGACAATGTTCCACATTCGGGCAACACGTAGCTATCTGACTCATTTAAAACACGATTCAACTATAGTGTGAAGTTTTTGGTCTGACATGTGAGGCTCAAATACAACACTTTAAAGGATCCCTTTTTTTTCTTCGATGATGAGATACTATCTACTTGATCTGTATCAATAGACAGTTTGAACTCCATCCATCAATTTATCCATCAGTAACATTTTTAACATGATTTGTAGTCCTCTACTATTTGGATTCTCTGGGGTTTTCACTGGTGGATGAGCTCATCTCAAAATGACCCCAATGAGTTACACACAGTGTGCTGTACAGAGCACTGGTGATACACTAGAAATCCATGCCCTGAGTTGAGGTATCACAATTGGTATCAGGAGAAAAAAATGGGATCAGTGCATTGTAATCATAATCTTAAGAATGGGTGAAACAAGCCTTTACTTCAGCAGAAAAATAAGAAAATTGCAGAACAGAGTGTATTTAAACCATTTTTACAATTATAACTGACCACAAATTCACAATAATGATGGCAAACTGTTCTTTTGCGTGCTGTATTTGGCACCATTTAAAAGGTTCGGCCTTAGAATGGATGTTGCAGAATGGCTCACGCAGGAAGTCACTGATTTTAGAGACTGAACCTACTGTAACTTAACCATTCACGTAATCCATTCTAATGGGGACCTATGTAGAAGGTTCTTGTGTTCACATCTGGAACACACTACTGTTTACGGTCTGACAAAAGGGAGGTTTAATGGGTCAAATCACCTTGCAGTAGGACATATTTTTACACCCACCTCTCATGGTATGTAGCCATGCAGACAGTTTTGGTTTTATGTGTGGACTGATATTTGCTGCCCACTGCCTAGTGCAACGAAAATATACAGAATGGAAACTGAACAGCAAATTGTGCATACAGAGGCAATAATCTGGTTAGTAGGAATGACCCAAAGATCCCACTGTCCACCAAAGGAATGCTCCCAGTGGAAACTGATGAATAACCCTTTCTAATCAGAAAATACTGATTCTATTAAGTGAGTTTACTGCCAAGTTTCTTTGTCTTCTTTAATGTTGTGCTGAAAATAAGAGCTGAAAATTAATTCTTAACAATTTGATAGTTGTTTAATAAGGTCAATTAAGGTCAAATAAGAGAAAAAAAATATATCAGGATTCAGGTTCTTCAATATGAATAATTGTTGTTTTTCTTAGTCTGCTGTGATGTATTTAGGCTTTTGAAACATCAACACCTACAGTTTTAACTGAGAGTATGGCCACACACCACTAGAGGTAAATGAAAAAATGTGTTTTTCTGGAATTTAGCTGAACTAACACTTTCAGGAAAGCAAGAGTAAACACAGAGCAAGAAAAGAGAAGGCTTCAGATACAACAGAAATAGAAACAGCTCAGAAAAAAACAGGTTCATCACAGTGTTTGCAAACAGGATTCACAAACTGAAAGTGTTTTCTTTTTCTCTGCAACTCCACTCACTCAAGGCAGCACAAAAATAAACGTATAGGCGTACTTCAGTTGGCAACACAAAAAGCAGATGGAAAGCTGTCCATGGCTAGCGTGGAAGATACACTCTAAAACATGTTCAACATTGGGAGCAACAGGCTGCCACAGCTGAGCTCTGAGGGGCTGGACAGGGCTTCCCACGTTAGATTTGACCCGGACGCCTTAATCTCTGCGCTGAGCTCTCACACCACATACTGGTAGGTCTCAGCCTTCCCATGGTCAGGGGTGGAGAAGGGACTAAACCACAATAAGGAGAAAGGGTGTCCAAATACCGCCCTCATGTTCATCCACTTAGTTTTTTTAGCCCATCTTCTCTCTTCCTTTTTCAACTGCTCTATGCCCTGAAAACGAGAGACAACCAAACTTCAGTTGGTGGACCTTTGTCACCAAGTCAGTAATCAAAAAACAACTTCCAAGTACTGATGTTGGGAAAATTTAAAAAACAAAAAACAAAAACAGCAACTTTGCACAATTTCTGAAAACCATCTGGGCCACAAATCTACTATTTTAGTGGTTTCTCAGAATACGGCTGCTTGTGTGCTGTTTCCCTGTGTGTTGTGTCTCCAACATTTCTACTTGATAAATATCTCCCATATCTCACCTAGAGTTGCAGACAAAAAGAAGGTTGAGGCAGGAAAACAGTTTGGGTTTTTTTGAGCTTCAAAACAAAGGCAGACCACAAGAATTAAGGGTGCTCCGATCAGGATTTTTGGGGCTGTTCACCAGCCGCTGGTGGCAGAATCGTGTGCTGCCAATCTTTAATCAAAATTAAGTTTGTTGTTCCTTTATTATTATTTATAGTTTTTAGTTCTTAGTGGCATTATTAAATCACCTTAAAATATTAAAGAGATAATGAATCATATTTATTTTGCTTGATTCAAAGAAATAAATTAAACACTCTAAATATATCTGGACACTCATAAACAGAAGACTAAAAAAAGCATCAAATTTAGCAACACAGAATTTGAAAATAGTCCTGTGTTGCTTTATACTGCAGTTTATGTTCCTACAAGCTACAACCCCATCACTTGATCACTGCCTGTATCTGGTTACCTTCATCACTGACAGAAGTTTAGTAAAATGTACACTGACGTTAAGTGTTTGCAGTTCACTGTTAAACACCTCAAGTTCTTTTAAAAAGAAAACTCACAGCCCTGCAGAGTGTTCAGCTCTGTTACTCAAACACACTGCTGTTCTCTACTTTCTCGTCGCTAACAGCTAACAGCTTACAGACATCGGATCAAATTATTGGAACGGACTGATGAGCGAATCAGTCGGAGCACCCTTAAAAAAAATGATTCTAGGATGGCACCAAAGAACACATAGGGGAAACTGATTCCTTCTTCCACAGATACATGGACAAAATCACCTTCCACGAAACTACATTTGCATCTTTAAAGTACATTACCGTGAAGTTTACACCCTCACTACCTCTGTGGTGGCAGCAAAAAGTGAAAAGTCATGATTATAATATATTGAGCAGATTGTTTAAGCTTTGTCAAGATAAATACTGACACCTTCAAAGCTTACAGGTTAAATGAAGGCTTTACACTACAACGTGTTTTATGCAAATTATGCTACCAGCACAAACAATTGGGTGACACAAATCAGTATTTTGGCAGACATAAATAGCTCTGTCAGTATATTCTAAAATCACATGTAAATATGTAAAATTTAAAAGTTTGACCCAACAAAGACCTGTTTTACTATGTTTTCAAACATACCTGCAAGTTCCCTGGACTAAACCTTTTTTATTAGAGGCCCTGGTGCCCCCTACAGAAGATTTGAGGAGCACCAACATGAAATTAAGGTGCACAAATTATACTGATAAACAGCACAACACATTCAAGTTGCTAATGCTAATGCTAACGAGTACTCCCCTAATAAAGTGACATCATAAGAGATATAAACAATGTGAAACAATGTGCTGTTATATTTGAAGGGTAAGGTCACAAAGTAAAGTAATGTTTAAGGACCAAAAATTCTAGAATGTTTTTTACTGTGGTTGTGATAGGGCCCTATGATTTCGACAATCATGGAATCACAGAATTGGCCAGCAAAAATGGAATCTACTGTTAAACACGCAATATCTCAGAATTGACCATAATTTGACTGAAATTCTGTTTTTGAGAGAAAGAGGAACATGTATCTGGGGGAAAAAAATTCCAAGGGGGTTGCAAATGCATGGGACCACTGAAAGTCACAACACAACCCCAACGTAAAAAAATGCAAGCATGTTGAAGCGGCTGCCCCAGACGCCAGCTAACTCAGGCAGATTCAAAACACCTTGTTTGTGTCAGGTGCTAAACTGTTTTGCAAATTCTGTCAACATACTGTTGATTAGAAACGCAAAGATGCGTATGAAGAGAGGAATAACCAATATTAGTGCAATGCTGCTTGCATAATCAATAAAGTGTGGAAATTTTATTCATTCACATTAATAACATACTTTCTCTCTGAAGGTAAATTACTGAAAAAGGTTGAAAAAACAGAATTTCATTTGATTAAAACAGAAACAATGGAATTTGTAAGAACACAAAATGGATTTCATGGAGTCCTAGTTATGAGAGCACTTTTTTGTTGAAAGTGAAGAGCCTGACAAAGGCTTTACTGAGTTTTTGCTATGCCCTTATACTAAATTTATTCTTAGACAATGACACAAACCTATGTCTGGGGTCTGTCTGCATTGCTTTAAATAAATCACCTGACCCCCCTTCAGACCTCGCTCGGCTTTGGTGACCTGTCTGATCTCACAGGCATGGATAAAATTTAATATTTCCTAAGCCTGCCAAGCTTTGAATCCTAATGCAAACAGTAGCAAGTTTACCATGACATCAGTGACAGATTTGACACCAAAATATTCTCAGGAATAAGAAATATAAATGTGTCCTTGATACTAGGCAGCAGTAGACAAAAGCAGGGTGATTTCACAACCACTGTGCTGCTTCCATCCACACATGTAACACTTTCTTCTTCTGCAGAGGCACTTACCATCAGCATTATGAATAGTGAACAGACACTACAGTTAACCTTTAGGCACTCAGTGGTGAAGTTTCTTTCTGTTATGGGGTTACTTTTTATACAAGTGTTTAGTTAAAGTATAGACTTACAGGGCAATTGTTGTGCTTTTTCTACATCAGGCTGCAGGCTGAGAGACATTACCTGTTTACTGTTAACAGTTTGAATCAGGAGTAGGCAGTCAAGAAAGAGCAAAGGGTGGCAGCAGCAGGGGGAAGAGCAGCAGGAAAACGTGAGATAAGGGGAATAGAAGGAGGATTTTTGGTCACTTAATGGATCACTTACAGTCTCGTCGGTACAGATGGAGTGGACTTGGGTGCCGAACATCACAGAGGTGAAGATGAGGAAGAGGAGACCCTCAAAGCACAGGAGTATGAGGAGAATGACTGTTGCTGGAGGAGAAAAGGAACTGCACTCTAGGGGATGAAGGGACATGGAGGAAGAGAGGTGAAAGGGCAAAAAAGATGGCCATATTATGAACAGCTACAGACTACGATCAAAAAACTAATGTACTCTACTGGCAACTCATCTGGAGAACTACAGTAAATACACAGAGTGTTGAAGCAGTACTGTCAGCAGGTGTGTATATCTGTCACCTACTGAGGATGCTTCAGTTCAAGGGGAAGGTTGGAGTGGTCAGGATCAAGATGATTTGGTTGGATAGTAAAGCATTGTAACAGTAGGGTATATACATATTGGGACAAACAACCAACCTAGCTGTGGGTTGGAAATTTAAACCACAAACCGATTGTAAAATTTTCAGTTGTTTTTTGAAAGTACAGTTCAAAAAGGAAATAGATTCCAAATCTGATCTCAAAGCTTATAGGTGAAAGATTTTTTTGTTTACATCTTCACCCAAATTTCAACCTGTAACCTGTCACTCAGTGTCAACTGAAATGTTGAAAGAAGTCTGAGACAATTCACTAAGCTACAATACATGAGGTTGCACACTGCAACCATAGAACAAAGAACAACAGAACAAGTTTAGGAAATGTAAAGACCTCTACACGCGTTTCATGTCATTAATTGCACATTACCACAAAACCCAATGAAAATGTGGTTTGCATGCTGACTGTGTGTTCTCAGTCTGCTCAAGTGCTGACCACGATTAGCTTATTTAGGTTCTCATTTTGCTGTGAAACCCTGTTACTCCAAAACACAACAGGAAAAGAAAGCATCGCTATACCAACAAGAATGCAAATGTTTGCACAAAATTTCATTTTTAGCCGTGGATTCTGCATTTTAAATAAATGAGGGAGGACCTAAAGGAAAACATTACAAAATTGCCACTGAGCATTAAGCAATCACTGTAATAATTTCTCTGTTTACTGCTATTCAACAGGTATCAAACACTGAAAGGGAACGTTTTTTGCATTTTTTTTAATATGGCATGCAATACATGTGTGATTCTACAGCATATAGAGGAAATAGTGGGTTAAGAAAAATATTGATTATAATAAAAACTGGGTAAATAAGATTTCTTTAAAGGATAAAGCATATCATTTTATTCTCCTGATAGAAAATGTTAAAAACAAATTATGGAAATGTCAAAGTAGAAATCCAGTTTTGAGTGTGTGAACAAAGCCTTTCCCTTTTATAAGTGAATTAAGGGCAACACAAGATAAAAAAAAAAAAAACTCACTTGTCCAATCATCTTCAAAGCAGTTGAGGAAATGGAAGACCACCATGACCAGAGCGTGGAGAGAGATGAGTGCAATGTACATCTAGGTCAAACAAAAGGATGACGCTATGAAGAACAATTCACTGCATACACTAGCTGCAAACACAGTGGCATTTACCGTGGTTTCCCTCTCAACTTCAGAGCTTTATAAAAGAAACTACCACCCATTTCAAATGTGACACCTCTGTAAGAGACCTTATACAGTGTTGCAAAGATTAAAAAAAAAAAAAACAGTCAAATTTATGACCTTGAAGTTAGCTATAATCTGCTGGCAACTTCTTATTGTCAAAGGCAGAAAATAGTTTTTGGAAACCTTCTTCAGTTTATAATGCCATAAAAAGTCATTATGAGAGGCTCATTCTAATGAACTTACTGTGAAAAGCACAAAGTACTTTTGGTTATTCTCCCCAACACAGTTATTGACCCATGGGCAGTGATGGTCCATCTTCCGTATGCAACGTTTGCAAACACTGCAAGAAAGACAGCAGGTTTATTGCAAAAGGCAAGGGGATAAACACTGTACCCAGCGTCCAAAGCAACAACAACAATTACAAAAAGACAACATTAACAGAGAGTGGAAGGCTCTGCTCTGGGAGACAGTATCTTTAATTAGACATACTAACCTAAGTCAGACTTTATGATATCAGCTTGACTTCTGTACTGCACCAAACACCGCAGCTATAAGCGTGAGACTTTTTTGTGAATGCAGCAGTCAGATTTTCATGTCCTTTTTGCCCTACCTGCAGTGGTGTGCTCGGTCAGGCTTGATGCTGCAGCACTTGGGACATTTGTAGACCACCTGCCCTGGTTTCAGCTGAAGGCTTTCTATGTATTCTTTAGTAGCATTCCCTTTTGGCACTGCCCCCTAGCAAGAAACATGACCACACAGTGGATTAGGGCTGCCCGCTATAAGGCAACGATTCAATTCAGCCATTGAGAAGATTCTCAGTTGAATTGCATTTTTCAGTCAGATCACTGCACTTCTGTTTTTTAGCTGTGTCACTGTACATAGAGCATTGCAGAAGCATCAGCATGGTACGCTGTAAATTTAGCAAACTGAGAATCATAAATGACCACAAAAAATTGTGTGATCTGAGTTATGTGTGAAATCAAACATGAACACACATCAACATCATCATCATCATCATCATCATAGTTTAAGAGTCACATGGGGTGTTTGCCCAAGCAAGATTGTTGAGTTAGTAAATGTCAGTGATGCTCAATAAAAGTCTCAAATGTAATTGCAACAGGTGTCATAGATATTGAAGGAATCCAACACGAGAAATACCACAGAAATGCCTGTAATAGAAGCTGAAACATGGGGCAGAGAGACATCAAACAGTGTAAAGCATGGCAGCGTGACTCCTGCCTGTTGGCTGCTCCTCTAGCCCTTTTCTAGCAATGAATGTTAGTGAAGTCAGCTAAACTATGTTCAAACCAGACAGTGATACCACTTTCTCTTCTGCTGTCCGCTGTAACTGACAGAACTATAAGCAGTATGGCAAAAGAGGAACTCCTTGGTGTGCTGGGGAAAACCTGAACTATGAGTAGGCTGCACACTTTTACTTTGTAAGACTTTGCAAAAATCTGATGTTTTAATATCACAGAGGACACAGAACAGATGAAGCATCTTACAGGTAAGACATTAGAGTCATATAGGCTAATACATAAGTTTAGAAATTAAAAAAAGCAGTGACAAGTCAAATCTTTATATTTAACAGCCAAAACCAGTTTGCCTCACAAAATTCTAAGTTGGGTAGAGCCCGAAGACTAAACATTCTTTTGTAATTCTACAGACGTTTAGTCAGCTTAATCAGGACCAAATAAAGCTTAAGACCCTACACTTCTCATCATGACACAGAGTGGAGGCATGATAGTCTGTCATCTAATTTTCACTGTGTGTGTGTACAAATAATACCAAACAGGTCCCACTTACAGGGTCAGTGCACATGGCCCTGAGGTGTGAGGCGAGGGCAAGGAAGGCCAGAGTGTTGAACAGGGCCCCATTCACAATGCTATACGTCAGATTCTTGGAGGGCAGCAGCATCACAAACAGCACCACAAACTCTGCATAAAACACCAGCAGCCAGGTGATGACAGCGCACACGATGCCGCAGGTGTCCCTGATGAACCACATAGCGGAGGCAGAGGAGGAGGTAATGACGTCTTTGGAGATAGGGATTCGCTGCTCGGCCTGTAGGCAGCTGGTTCCTGCCCCTGCCCCGGTGTGCCCACGCCCGTGCTCCACGTCCCTGCATCTGTGCACTGGGCTCTTCATCCTTCATCTACGCTAGATGCCTGTTGCTGCTGCTGCTGCTGCTGCTGCCGCTGTCCCACTGGATCCACTGTGCCTTCAGGCCCCAATCTCAGTCATGGCATGCTTAAAAAAAAGGGACAGGAGGTTGGCAAGTTAACAGAAAATCAAAGGTTGGGGTTCCGGAGAAACGTTTTATAAACAGTTGAGACTAAACAGTCAGTATAACGGCCAGAGAATCCAAAGTTCCCTTAGAGTGCAGATGGGCAGCCTTACCTGAAACACAGATGAACTCAATTACTTAAAACTTAATATAAATACTAAAATGATATATCTGATATCAAGTAAATGAAACAGTAAGACCATCACAAAAGACCTGTAGCCATACACCTAAAATATTCTATGGGTTCATAAAACATTGAAGATTGGTTAAATAATATCACTAAAACAATTGAATATCGAAATATTTGCCAATTAACTTCCTGTCTATAAACTAACCACTGAGGCTCTAGCTAGCTTGTCTCTCTAAAAGGTCAAACACAGACGTTGTTAGCCTTGGACTGAGTGCCTGTACACCAACAATGACTTGGACCAATGAACTGCATTAACTGCAATTAATTGTGAGCTTTGCACCTGCAAAATGTTTTACCTGAAGTAAAGCATATGGCTCAGCTCTTTATTAGGAAGAAACTAGTTACCTGAAACTGAACTTTCCTGTTTTACAGTAAATCAGATCTGGTTACCTCCCTCTACAGAGTCAGTGTATTGTAAACAGTAGGTCTGTTTAAACTGTAACCTCAATGTATTCTGTCAGACTGATTATCTAAGATTTTAATAATTCCTTCAGCTACATACTACTGTCTTGTTTTATTCATAAGATTAAGTCTGTAAATGTAATAAAATACACTAACTGAGAGGGACGAGATGTTAGGGTTATGAATTATACCTGCAAACAAGGATAATTCAAACATAAACTACTGCATAACTGCAGATTTTCCATTATATGCTTCAACTTGCAACAAACTACCACTGATAATGAGCACTTTTTTTGATGGAAGAGGAGACTATGGGAATAAGATGCAGCCAGTGTAAAACAAGAGTTTTCACTAGAATAGGTTCCGGTTTTTGGATCAGATACATATAGAATTAAACATCGATTCTGTTAATTCACAATGTATTAATACTTACACTGCACAGTGTTTATCTGCTTGTGCCTAACGTTTTATTTTCTAACTAATTGACTATTTATTAATGTTTATAGGGTAGGGAGAAATCGCAGCCCATTGTTGATGTCTGCCAAGATGAAGATGTTAAAAATGTAAGTTTGTCTATTTACTTTGTTCCATGTAGATATAAATGAGAAAATGCACAACATTCTTTTATGTGCATAATAGACAGGGTAAGACGGGGTATACAACACAGGCCATTGGCATTCACAGCAATTGCTGTTCAGCTGTGATGTAATTACTGCCATGAACAGACCTTTAATATATCTCTACACCTCTCAGTTATTAAGACCTAATTAGGGGCACAGTAAAAGATTATTATAAATGTCATTATTACTATTATTCTACAATTATTTAAAATATTGTGCTTGTCCTGAATAAAACAATCAGGAATGTCACAAATTACAAGCGGCTGTTGTAAAATTTACTAATTCATCTTGTTTGTTCAAACAAACAAACAAACAAAACAAACAAAAATATAGTCAAGATATTGCCTTATAAAACATTTATACTCTCATACTGACTGGTCTGCAACATTTTGCAAAAGTGGCCCACCACAACAGCTTTAATATTGACCAACACAGATTTAAAGAAAACTTTTTTTTCACTATTTAAAATGTTTTTCTTTTTTTAATTTTTGAGTAGAGCACAGAGCACTGATTCCCTCATTCCCTTCCTAGCTCTGTCTTTTACACAAACACAGTCTATGTAGCGGGACATCTGTGAAAAGATGCTCACCTCCATGTACACACACATCTAATTATTGCCATCTAGCATTTTTAAATACTCACAAGAGCTCATCCTGGGCTAAGTCAATCTAGATCAGGTATTAGCTAAGTAGAACTCCTAGACACTTAAGCAAACACACATGAGGAAAACTGAATGAACACCAGTCTGATTAGCTATTCAATTATTTTTTTATGGAAATGTTTTCAGGCTTCAATCAGAGCTGATCTGGCAGCTGAAGCAGCAGAAAAAGGTTAGACAGGGATATCTGTAGCCATGAAGAAAGAGATTCAGGAAAGGAGGACGGAGAGTCAGCTAAGGCAACAGCAACAGGTGAGACCGAGAGTTATAAATTCTTCAATTGTTTTTCTTTAAAAAGTGCTTAGCGTTTAAAATGATTGTATGGGAGCATCTTAGATATGGCATGTTGTCACTGTATGCATGGTTATGTGGACATGTCCAAGTTTTGTCACCAGAGAGGTCAAACAGAGCAGTGAGCAGCACAGTGCGGCATACCTCCGCAGTCTGACTCAGTGCCACATTACCTGGAGCTGCGCGAGAGATCAGTGGGTGAAAGGAGAGGGCAGTGAAAGGTGCTAAACCGTGACCTGCTATCAGATCGTCACAACCTGGCGAATAGCAGCCATAAGAACGAAGACTTCTGTGACCTTCCCAGCCTAATATATAGGCTTAAGATGTCAACGCTATTCATTTAATCCTACGTCATGTCGGATCAAAAAGTGGACAACCTATAACATTTTTTTGGCAAAAATGTGGATCACTGCTTCTAAAGGAATACTGGAAGAAGGCACTGGGTTTCACCCTGTTCCAGTGCGTAATACAGTTTCTGTCTCGCTGCTTGACAGACAAGCTAACATCGTTATTTTTTGTATCCATGTATAGCTAAGTTAATAAAATAGAAGCTGACAATTAGAAATTCAATGATACCAACCAACTGCCAATTGTTAGGTCATACAGTTCATAGGCCCAACAACACGGTAATGAAACCTGGCTGTACTGAACACGAGCAGACATACGTTAACGTTAGCTAACGTCAGTTCGTTTTAGCCTAACCTAGCCATTAAGCTAACGTTTGAGAATGAGCATTTACTGACCTGTTTGCATATTCCTACCCGCGTCCTTCCCTTCAGCTGCGAAGTGGTAGAAGCCCGGGAACGTCTGTCTCCTTTCCCCTCAGATTAATTATCATTATACCCCTCTGAATGGCACAGAAGTACGAGCATCCTCCGGGCGCTTTCTCTGATGCTGCTGGTTGGTAGCTCCCCCTCGGTGTCCTGCTCCTTCCCCTCCGCCAACAACAAGACGTCATGACGTAAGGAAGCGAGCCAATGCGAACGTTAGAAAGTTTTTTAAGTCAGACGATATGTTCAGGCACATGACCACATCTTTCTGTCTGTCTTTCTTTTCTTCTTTTCTTTCTTTTAACTCTTTCTTTCAGTCTGTCTGTCTGTCTGTCTATGAATTTATCTGCCATGTGTTTAATTCCCTCTGATATCTGGTAAGAAATTTTTATGTCAAGTAATTAGATAGGTTCAGCCATATAAAAAATTTAATGTCACTCCAGTCACATGTATGGACAGCTTAAATCATAATGATACTGGAAAATATAGGTCTACTGATTACTGTGCACCAGAAAGCCAAAGGTCAGATTCATTGATAACCTATTTGTTTTTAATGGTTTTATTAAAAAAATCCTGCTGTACTGCAGAGCCCTGTTATTTTTGATGAAAAAAAAAATATTGTATTGTTTTTTTGTAACATTTCTGCAGAGGTAAAAGATGGTTCTCTGCTAGAAGTTTTAATTTTACTCTTGATCTCAAATTTGTCTTCCAAATATTTTTGTAATGAAACCTGACTAAAACTGCAGGAAGATGTATCATGTCTTCCTTATCTTGATATATTTTAGACAGTCAGACTTTCTAGGGAAATGAAAATCTCTGCAGACAATATGCCTTGTTTATTTGCCTCTGCTCCACATAAGCTCAGCAAGAAACTGTGAAAACAAAATTGATTTTTCCTCTAAAATGAAAGTAACTCTTGAACTTTGCCACTTACTTAAGCCGTCAGACTGATGAAACATCATTTTATCTTACACAGAGCAAGGACAGTGTATTATTCCTTTATTACTCACTTAGAATTAAATTTGAAAAGGCACACTTTCCTGCCAGTATGTGAGAAGAAGAAGAATGCTAACAACAAACCTGAGAGTATGTTCATTTCAAAACCTTGTAGATTCATATAGACTGTATTAGAACCTGTCAATAACTAGTATTTTCTGTAAAAACGATGTGTATTATTCATTAATATTTATTATTTACCATTAGGCTACTAATTACAGCTATTTTTTATACACTGTTTCTTATTTTGTAATTATTTGTTTCATTTTTAACATACACATTTGGCTTATTTTGTTTTGTTCATACATGTGCATTAAATTAGTAATTCAAAAGTTGTAGTTTGTTGTTGTTTTTAAGCCATAGCATTGTTTAATATTGTGTAAAAAAAAGAGATTAAAAAAGAGAAAAGACTCTATACTCCAGAATTCTTTGACATCATCTTCATCACTAGAGGGCAGTGCCACACAGACAATTGTTTCTGTATGACTGCATGATTTAAATAAATTGTACACCAACCTACACTGATTAGTTCTCATGTGGCTGTGGTTAAAGATTAACAATATGTCTTGACATTTTCATTTGAAATTCAGAACAGGATTTTCATAATCCTTTCTTGCTTTTTGGATTGACTAGTAATCATACCTTTTCCTCAAAAGCACAGTTTTTGTGCTAAAAACTATTAAGGCAGAAACCTGTACCTATCAGTCTACATATATTAGACAATAACATCATATAAGAACTGTAGTCTAGATCACAGAATCTACATCAACCACCAGGACTGCAGCATGAATTCTGTCAATTTATTGTTATGTAACTGTAAAATTTGGACAGAGTCAATTGAGAGGGGAATATTGTGTAGGAGTCTTTATATGGATTCTTAAATATGCCTTATAAAAAACAGAAAATCTCCTGCTCAGCTGAAAAAAATTACCTCAAGGCTTAGAAAGGTATTTTTACAATAAGTCTTATCAATAAATTTGAAGTGCAGTTAAATAAAAAATGTGGAGCACATCAAATCTGTTTTTCACCCTAATCCACATTCCAAGTATGGCATTATCTACATGCCCACATTCAATATAAAACATCTGACATGTCACACAGTCATTTTCCATCATCACAGCCTTGAGACAGTGCCTGCTCTTTACAGTTCAGGTCAAACCCATCTCAAATTTATCTAGATTCAAAAGGACTTACGCCCTCTCTCAAACACAGAAAAAACAAGTTTTGGTTATAACATGCTGTAACATGAATTTCCCACATCAGAACAAGTGGAACAGGAAAGAAAGACCTAAATGTCATTTTCCATCATAAACTGCATTTCTTTACATCCCTGAGAGACAGTGTCAGTCTCAGGAGAGACATTTCAAATTTTCTCTCAACAACCAGAACAGCTTCTTTCTTTA
>JAPZDY010000025.1:21072122-21092048 GCA_029783645.1 Ctenochaetus hawaiiensis
GCAACTCTCTGCAAGGCTGAAATGTCACTCCAAGCAGAGTTATGACATGAGTCTATTTAAATTCACCTGTCTGTTCACTTAGTCAAGCAGGGGGAGATATTCATCATCAAATGAGTGGTGTGACTTCTGACCATGCATGGATCAAGGCTGATGGAGATATGATGTGACGTTGGCAGAGTGTTCGTCTAATGAATGAAGGATGACCTGGTGATGACTCACCAGAGCTCATACTCAACCACTTTCTGATCCTGTCGACCTCACTGGCTGCCTTCAATCTCCAGCTCTCACATGCTTCAAATTGACTGTCACTTTATACAGTATCTGCTATTATCTGTGCCTGTCTACCTCAACCTTTTTGTCCCTCGTTACCTGTCTCTCAGCCTCTCTATTCTATCTGACCTCACAAACACTCCAAAACAGACTCTGCTTACAATTTTTACACTGCAATCTCTGCAATGCCTTTCTGTCAGCACATCAGCTATGTTGAGGTAATTTCTCCAATAATGTGTGCATAGGGAATGCTTCATCTTTTGCAGGGAATCTAACACTACCAATAACAGTGGATAAAAATGAAGGCAGCAATAAAAATAACAACGCAAACGGTACAAAAGAGCAACATAAATCTCCTAAGAAATAAAATAAAGTTAATAATGGCACATGGCAAGAGGAGGGGAAACCAAATCAATTAAGCATATTAAATCATAAACACTTTCCTACAAAAAAAAGTTTTAAATGACGCTACAGACACAACCTGATATCAATCGATAGAAAGTTCCACAATATAGGGACCCAAAGGCCTAGTCACCTTTCTGCTTCATATGTTAACATAAAAGTGCTTTGTCCATTCACCTTGAAAGTCAGAGCAGGGAAGAACTTCACATCTGAGTAGACCATGTTTCACTACAACGAGTCGAAGAACCATGATTCCACAGGGTGGGAGAAGTGAGTTTGTTCCAGCAAAGTTAACTGTTGTAAGCAAAGCCAGTTGATTAGTTTTTAAAATTTTTGTGAAATCCACTCTGACATCCTTGGGATTGTCCAAACTGCTTAAATAACCAGATAAAAGAGGAACATACTGTCGTTCTCAAAACTGTTTTGTAATGGTGTCGATGGTTTTGCATGCACTTGCTGAGGGACAGCATGAACGCTGAAAACAACAGAGGCTCAAGAACAGACCCCTGAGAAACCCCACAGCTAAAATAAACAACCGAAGAACACTTTTTTTTTTTCAACAGCTGCACAAGTTCTCTGTGGAAAGTCAGATGAGATGGAGCAAGAAAACAGTGTTTGACTGTGTTGAGGGCTGCACTCAAATCTGAAAGCCCATGGACTGCAAAGCCGAAGGTAAAAGTATGTTGTTGGTGACCTTCACGGGGCTGTCTCAGTGCTCCTGTGAGCTTTAAAATCTAATGGAAAACTATTTAAAACATTATGATCATTTTTCATTGATGAGATACACTTGATTGACATTACTTTCTGTAACACCTTGAATAAAAACAGTGATTTGGAAATTATTCTGAAATTGTTGCAAAAAAGCCCCAAAATTTGTTGAATTAAGGACCACCAGTGGGGAACATCTGTTAAATAGTCTTAATTAGGATTTTTGGGCCATGGTTATTCTTGGAAATTGTGTCTTAGAAATATGCTGATTTCGCCTTTTTTACTGCAGAGTCATTACTCAAAATGCAAGACTGATGCTGTGAGGTTTTGGAAGAGAGGAAGATGATAGAGGAGCTTTAAATGTAACTGCCCTCCAGTCTGATACGACAACATCTGCTACCTCTGCATATGTGAGCAGAGACCACAAAAGAGCATCAAGTCAAGGATATGACTACTGAATGTATGGGATCTTTCACTAGTTGTAGTAGATTGAATGATTCGATAAGATCTAGAAAGTCCCTTGAAAATAGTTATGAGGAGCCACATACATGAATATGAAAAAAGCACCCAGAGTGAGAACTCATACAAGCAGTCAGCTTACTTACTTGAATAAAACTAAAGATGAAAGATCAGGAAATTTTGAAAGGTGTGCCTTAGGGGGCTAAAAACTAAGAAACTCAGTAAGGAACTGAAGTAATAAAGCATTTGACTGAAAAAAAATAAAGGAATTGTCAAAGCACTAAAAACATAACTTGTAACGGACAGCTTAAGCACTGCCTCTTCCACAGACTGGAGTGGAAATGGTTAAAACATAGATGACAACATCCAGCTCAGTGCAGATGGGGAGATAAGTGGGAGCATTTTAGTAGAAGTGTAACAGCAGAGATTTCTTGTACACTGCTACGTGCAGACAAAGGTAGGGGTGTGTAGAGACTGTTACCCAGTAACAAGGCAGAATTTGATTTACTTCTAGTAAGAACAACCATGCAAAGCTGAAGGTTTCAAAGTGGGATTAAAAGAAGAAACTAAAGGCAATTAAAAAGGAGGCACATTAAAACCAAAGTCATTAGCTACAGCCAGCACAGTGCGCTGGTGCACAACTGTTGGAAATTTGACTTTTACTAATTTACATTTATATCCCACATTATGTAGAGAAACAACATAGTTCTGCAAGCATCTGCAGCCACAGTTCGGGCACATCTGTTACTGCAGGTCACATTAGTGTCAAGAGGGAAATTTAAAGCTGAAGATACAGCACATACAGCAATGAAGCTAATTGAAAAATATCACATTAAGCATTTTTCAGATATATTACTTAATTAAAATCCCCAGTTTTTCCTTCTGTGTGACGGATTTTAACTTTAACTTAAGTTTCAGGACAGTCACTTACCTTTTTGTGATACCCTGGTCTGAGTTAAAACTATGATTCTTATTGACGGTAGGTTTTCTTTTTCTTTGGCAAGTTATCTAATTATAAGACAGATAATGCCCATCCAGATGTCCATAAACAGTTCCTGCTAATAAATACCTTGTTGGATACTAACAAATTCAACACATTTGTAACATTAAGATATTTTGCATATTTCTTATAATAAAACATCCAAAAATCAGCGCAAAAGCCTAATTTTCGCTATGAAATGGGCCAAAATCCTGCTGCAAGGTAGTGATGACAGAGATGGAGTTCAAAAATAGATAAGTACATGATTTACATATGGATTGTGTCTATGGAAGAACAATGGATGTGGTGCTTCTCAAGTGTTATGCCTGTAACCCAAGTAACTAAAGTGAGGAGAAACCTAATTAGTCAGACATGCTAACAATTAATGCTTACAACACAGCAAAGAAAATTACAGCACCCAACAAACGCATTGAATAAAGAGCTGCATTAAATCGCTCTCACTACAATTCCATGCACACCACTGTGGCATGTGGGCAAAACCCAAAGCTTGACAGACCTCCTGAGTGTAATTACAGTTGCTAAGATACTGGACAATAGTTGTTCGGTGGGGAGAGGTTTAGCAAATGGCCAAGTGGCAGATTAAACAAAGAGTGTCAAAACACACCATTTCCTATTTTTACTCAAAGTTCTTATTGCAGAAGCACCAGTGAAAACATTGCATTGATTCTGAGATATGTGGATCCAACTTTCCACAATTAGACAAATAGCCATGTAATATCATGTAGTGTTACTTATTTCTAAAATAAAACTTGATTATATATTTGTATTTAATTGTTTTGACAGGCATAAAGGACAGAGAGGTAAGGAGGGAGTCTGTACACTCGATGGCTGTCCTTGTGCTGTTATCATAAATGGACATGCTGACGAAAAAGAAATAAAGAGAAATGGATGAAATAACATGTCTCAGCCTTGGTGAGGCAGCCTTCCGAGGTTACAAAAACAGTGTTTCCTGTCGCTACACCCATTAGCTGCATAAAACCTACTTGAATAGGCTCACTAAGGCTTTTATTTTAGGTTTTTTTTTGATGGAACACTGTACAAATATGATAACTAAAAAGACAATCATCTTCTGAAAGGCTTCTAAACAAGAAGGTTGTTTAAGCAGCTGGCAGCAAAGGGAAGAACAAGTAAGGCTTTTTACATGATTCTTTATTTAAGGTTTTACATCTGCAATTTCCTATCAAAGTTTCAAAAGAGACATTAAAACTAAAAATTTATCCTTATCTTTTTATTAATGCTAAATACAGGAGAGCATTATTTTCAGTTCATGTTCACATGGGTATACTGTATGTACCAGAAACCCCATGTGCTGAGCTTTTAAAGCCTTAAATACCAACATACTTAAGTGTTCAGATTGGTATGGTTAGTATCTGGCTGTGGCTTTAACTGAAAAGGGAGAGAAAGCCAATTAAGGTTACATGAAGAGAATCTATAGCTGATAAACCTTTTATCTTAAAGCACAAGGTGAAGCTAAGATCTGAGGTTACTGTGTAAATGAAAGACTGCAAGTAGAGGTGGATAGGGCTAACTCTCTCCACCTGCAACCATTTCTGCCACCACTATGTGTGATTCTGACTGAATCATATGACTTTGATCAGTGTGAACTCACTGTGATTATGGTTCTTCTATTGTTAGGGCACACTTAAACATTTTCTTAAATAGAAGTCATGATAAATTTCAAATGAGAACAACTTGGGTACAAAATTGACAGACTTTTGTACTTTAAATCTTTCCTTCGTAGTGTCTCACTCTTAAGAAGGCTACATCCAAACTTGTGTTTATCAGAGATAATTAGCCTCACCCCAGGTTATATGTTAGTAATTTGACCCATTTTACCTCATTGTAATGTCCATTTCTTCAGAACTGTACAGGTTTGCATATTTTTCTCCCAAAAATTCCAATCAATGACCCATTTGTAGCCTGCGAGCCTCTTGCTGATCCCAAAGCATGTCATATAAGTGTTTGTGCTACGCATACTAATGCCTTTATCTTCCATGCAGCATGGGAGGAGGCCATTCAATAGTATGTCAGTGTTGGTGAGCTAGATGTTTGATCTTTAGCACTTGAAAATAATGGAGTAGAGAATCTGGTGTGAAAGGCAGTGCAGATAAGATGGTTGTGAGTTTAGCCATTGTAGAGAAGAGATTGAAAAAAGCCATCAAGGAGAGAATGTGTTTGCACAAGTAGCACTGGTTAAGAAGCTGATCGCATGTGTTTTATTTATTGTTTAAGCCTCGCTTATACCATGCTTAATCATTACTAGCTGTGACCTACTGGCCTGTGTAATATAGCAAAGAGACAAATGTCATGTGACCAAAATGTATGGACTTCCAATTAAGTAAGGTCACCTTTGCACACATGCTTTTTGTCTGGGTTGTTTAATGGCTCGGACAAGGCTCCAATGAACAGTAAATATAATGCTCCAACATAAAGCAATTGTGTTCTCCAGCTTTGTGGCATCAGCTAGGTGAAAACCCTTTCCTTTCTTGTTTCAACATGACAACTTGACTTGCTTGCACAGAGCCCTAACTCAACCTCATCCAACAACGCGTCCAACTGCAAAAACAACTTCTCTAAAAATGTCAGAAGGCTTCAAAGAAAGAGCCTGTTGAACCTTCTAACATCTCTTACCACTGCTGTCAAGTGTCACATAATAATGGAGTATAACACCACTAGTGCTTTTGAGGAGAGACCTCCTCTGACCCCAATCTGAACAATTTTTGCATCTCGTCATGAGCAGCTTTAAAAACATTAGCAATCGTCAGAGGACATGTAACCACTTTACATCAGGCATATCATCTCAAAGTCTATCGCCTTTGAATTAATTCTCAATGTTCCAACATAAATTGCATTATAACCATCAGTAATAGTCATCTTAGCTCAGTATACAATATTATAGACAGTGCTTGACCCAAGCTTTGTTGCAAAAGTTTGGTGAAGGCCCTTTTTCCCTATTGCATAATAAGGAGGGCTTCTTCTGAGGGCTTTAACATTATAAAATAGACAGTTTGTCAGTCAGGTGTACAGAGGTGTGGAAAATAAGGCAGAGTTTGAACTTCTCTCCTATACATACCTTGTCAATTGTCATGAGAACAATCTCAAATACCTTTAAGGAGAGACTTCCAAATATGTATGCTGTATCCTTAATCTGAACCATCATTGCATCCTTTACAACCACAGTTTTTGTGTCTTTCACTATCAACCCCCTCCCCTCTACAACAACACAGAATTGTTTTTGATCAGCAGCAATAACATCATTTGTCCGAGCCTTCCAAAATGGTTAAGATCAATGTTGAAAAAAAAAAAAATGTTTCAGGGAATACCAACACTGATGTTATGCTTTGGTTTGGTTTGGTTTGATTACAAAAACCCACACTACAGCAAAGTGTTTTAACATTTGATTAAACCACTCTCCTCTCTGTAATTGAAGTTAAGACGTCTATAAAAGCATTTCATGTCAAAAATGTATTCCGATATTCAGAATCATAATCATAAGTACTAATCCTAAGGTTTAGTTTTGTGTTTGAACTCAAAGGCTGAGACAGAGGCAGTGGTACAGATAAAGATGATTTATTTGAACAAGAAAAGGAAGTGGAAAGCAGAGGCGGTGGAGGTCAGGCAGGCTCAAGGTGGAGTGATGGCTGAAATAGAGGATTTGTTTTACCAGGGCTGAGAGGACAATGAGGTCTGACAAGTAGCACTGGAGTCACTGGAGTGAGTCAGTGAAGGTGATAGGCTGAATGGAGGGATGCAGAGACACCTGATCAGAAGGCTTTATTGAAAAATTAGGACTGCAGAAGAGAAATCAGTGCACTAGAACAGGGGTGTCAAACTCAATTGCACAGGGGGCCAAAACTCAAAGCACACTTTAGGCCGTGAACAGGATAAACATTTATTGAACACACTAAAACTGAATGTTTTTTGAACATAAATATGAATGAAAACAGACTGGAATATTATTCCAGAATAAATAAACTAAAACTTTAAACGACTTAAAATATTTTGCTCTCCATAAAAATATCTCCAGTCAAAATTATACAAGTTAGAAATATGAACATGCTGCAAAAAACCCTGAAAAAATAAAAATTGTGTTTTTAAGTAAACGTTAAAATAACTACAAATCAAAACATCCAATTTTCCTTGCTCTTATGCCATGTTATAAAAAATAAACTTAAACTTTAAATATGTGGTAGTGCCGTTTTAGATTAAATTCCTTAATTACAGCCACATTAGCTCCACAAACAAGGCACGCGGGTTTACCAGCAATGAGAGTAAACATATACTCAGCCTCTCATCGGTTTTGAGGCTCTGTTTTCAGAATCAACTTTTCTCTTCGCCATTGTTAGGGGCTAGCTTCGACTTTACAATAGGGTTGTATACAGACACTTGATTGACTTGATTGACACGGGAATGTTCCCAGGTAGCCTATCCTTGGGCTAGGCAGCTGTTGCGCTGCATTATGGGATCTGTAGTTTGACACTGTTATGATGAGAACAAGACAAATTGGCAGAGAAGGAAGGAAGCACAGAGACTATATACTTGAGGGAGACAATGGGACACAGGTGCAACACGTTAGGGCCGGGCAAGTAATCACACAGGAGGGCAGGAAGTGAGGTGATCCAAAACAAGATCACATCTGAGTTATCAAAGTTAAACAGGAAACACAAGACAAGAAACTTGAGGATAACCCAAAAAAGAATAAATTTACTGGACAGATATATTACATTGAAGTTATATATATTGAAGTCGTCCATGTTATAAAGAACATTTTAATATGGTTATATTAGACATACATTTTACCTGTCAAAGGTTTTTAGAACATCAGTAATGTAAAAAAATGACCTTACTTTGCCTTTAATGCATGTTGGATTTTCAATTTCAGATATCCGCATTTCTTTTTTCTAAAATCAATAGTAGATGTTGTATGTATTTGCAAAAGAATTTTAACTTGGGAAACTGCCATTAGACATAACTAATGTGAGCCATTTTGGCAATTTAATTACTATTTCACAAATGCAACTGCAGATATCCAGATTAAAATCAAGAATATGTGAATATCTGCAATTGCATTTTTCTAATGAAGGTATGTGAAACTGCATTTCTATTGGTCATTAAACCAATTGTGGATATCCTAATTGATATTTTTATAATGTCCATATAATGACAGTTTTATGTGTCACAATGTATTTATTCAAAATTTCATCATCGATATCTGGAATGGTTTTTCATTTTGGATATTACTAAAATGGTTATTTCAGATATTCCAGATCTTCAAATAGAAATGTGACTTGAAAAAATGCAATTGCAGATGCCAACTCATGTCCCATGATATCTGAGACTGAAAGCCAATTTCACCTGGATGGTCAAATTAAATGTCATTGCAGATATCTGAAATATTGTTTTTGACCGGGAAGGATGTAACAATAATATATACAATATACATCCAGGCTAGCTATAAAGTGTTAAAAACAGTCTACAATACATGAATGTCCTCTCGTCATAATTACTAAAGCTGCCAGAAGGTTTTGTCAAGTCTACATAAACATATTGTACATTAGTTTAGAACACTGCTGCCAAAGGGAAGACAGTCTCCAGTCAAAGCATATTTGTGTTAATGTGTTAAATGCTCCTCCTAAGAGTGTGACCATGAGAAACAGCTATAACACATTTGTACGAGTTGCACATGGTAAGAAATGACATACCAGTACTAATAACACATTTAGCTAAATACATTTACGACAAACTGAAACGCTGACTGCGAACCACACCTCATCACTTGAAATCAGTTGTGCATGTTAAGACCTCACCAATCCAGGACTGGCTAAATGGGAAGAAAATCCCTGCATCCAGGTTTATTATCTAGAGGGGACTAGGAAAGCAAAGACTGGACACTTCAGCAGCGAATTAATGCTTTAAGTTCATGTTTCTGGAGGTCATGTTCAACTATTTCCCACAACTCTATGAGTGAGTTCCCTTCACTTTGTTTAAGTAATTGCCCTTACTTGACAGTTCAGAGGAGGAAGTTCTGAGAATTTATTTGGTCATTATATTCAGTAGAAATTGGGTACATTTGCAGCTTATTTGATAAGGAAAATTATAGTGTTTTCAGCTTCCATTTTAAGGGAAAATTTCCAAGAAAACAGAATCAACATGTTGTTCTCTCTTACTGAAGAATTCAGGGTTAAATTTTTGTTCAGCAAAACAGATGAAACTTTAATGATCCCTGTGGCAAATAAAACTGCAATTCAAAGGCAGACGATATACAAAGAATGTAAATGTGATGAGGAAATTGAGTAATAGAGCCCACATTTTAGAGGTGGATGTGCATGAATGAATAATTAAGTGTTCAGTTTAATGAGTAGGTAGATGAGGAGCAGGCTGTATTGGCATGTAGAGGATATCTGCAGATTTTGCCAGTATTAACTGACAATGACAATGTTATTTAGGCAGGAAGCACAAGATAGACATAATGAGGGATTGATCTGCTTCATGTTGGTAAAATCAATGTTATTTCATAACTTAATCAATAACCTGCCAAGTCCCTGCCAATTTTATCCTGAAGGTTAAACTGACCTTAAGTTGTTTGACATTTGTATATTGACAATGTGCCAGAGGAGCCTAAAACACACATAAAGATTTGTATTACATTGTTACCTTTACATATATTTGTCTCTTTATTTGTACTCATTTCATATTCTTATATTTCTTAGTATTATTTTGCATTTTGTTGTGCTAATAGGGTTTAAATCTGCACTTTACAAAGCATTTCTGTTTACTGATACTTGGTTTGAATTCCAAGCATGTGCTTTTAATTAAAAACTAGTAACTTAACCAGAATATCAAACAGGAGCGTACACACTCACACAAAAACACACACACACATAAAGACACCATACACAAGTGATGAAATGATTTCCTGGACTGTTTGCACCACCAGTAGAGGTAATTACACCCTTTGTCATGCTGTTGTCAATAACTCCCCTTGAGTCTGGGAACAATTCAGATGGTAATATGAACAGACCTTTTCAAATACAATGCCTGTCAGGACTATTGTTATTGGTGTAGCTGTTTTTTATGTTGCACTGAAAGGCTGAGCGTGGGGTTGCACTTTTGGCTGGAGCTCATGAGTCAGGGCAGGTGGACTCTAACAATAACAAAATGGTCTAAATTTGACAAAAGATGCAGCATGAATGTTTGAAAGTCTTTCAATCACTGCTTTAGTCCAAACTGAAACATCTTGTCAAATAAAGAATGACTATCGCTGATGCAGAACTCTGATATAAAAAAAATTCCCCACAGGATGAATATGAATGACTCTGTAGTTTGTTTTTTAACTTTTTCATCTTCATCAGTGTTATCATTTTGCTGAGGCATCATCTCTACATCCTGGGCATTGTGCAGCCAAAGATGATTTTAATTGGTTAATAGACATACAAACAAGCCAAGAGCCTTTTTCCCCCTATAGCAGAATGATAATCAGTGCAGACCTTCCTCCAGCACTGACGCAGCTCTGTGGATAGAGAGCTGGCAGGCGGCATGCTAAAAGTCTGCTGTGAAAAGGATCTGTTTCCCAGAATCAACACATATAACCTCTCCATTAGGGTGACATTTTATCACTTTTGTTTCCTGGATTGGCACATTACTACTGTATCCTCACTACTTTAACTGGTGCTACAGCCAGCATTAATTACTGCTTTTCAAATAATCTTGTTATAACTGTGAACTCAGTCCTAAAATGAGAGGCAGCCCCTCTCTTGCCAAAGTGAGTCAGAGAGCTCCAACAGAAATAAGGTGGAAAACAACAGACTTCTGCAGGGATTCCTTGTTATGACTGCAAATTTATCTGAAGCCAGGGCAAAATCAGATTACTGCTTCACTTTTGCACTTCTGTTTTTGTATGATATTTCCACAATTAAAAAGTTATTCAAAGCCAACATAATTGGAACCTATAAAGTCAGCAAAGTTATAAAGCTCTTTTATTTGATTTAATTCAGCACCTTTGATAATTCTGAAAACATTGAGACTGCTGGGCTTGACAAGTAAAGAGGGGATCAGAGGGTTTGGGTAAAGCTTGGTGTAATTATTCTAACTATCCTTCCTCTACAGCTCAGCTGGAATTCAGACTGAAAGCCCAGATCACAGACTAATTCCTTCATTAATTATGATTATGGTGACTAGAAAACGTGCTTTTGTAAATGCTTCAGAACCACAAGACCGTTGTAGAATGACAGAGTGGAACTGACTGTTTTCAAGTTGAAGGGTAAAATATTCTACCAGATGAGCTGTGAGACCTTGGATGAAAGGTCACACAACTCATCAAAGAAAAATACAGTTTTAGTGAAAATGATGAACTCCAAACCCTATATGATTCATACTGAATTCAGTCTGTGAAACATTTTGGATTTTAATAACTTGTCTTTCCACAGGTTATACACCAAGCAAGTTTGCTTACTGAGCTTTAAGAGAAAGCAGACAGGATTTTATTGACACAGTTCAAAACATCATCAATCTAAACCACTGCACAGCAATCTCATGTTATCCGCTTTTGCATTAACTGTGTGTCTGTTAGCTCTGGACAAACTGACTAACAAAAAAAAACCACATTCTTGCAGCATGTCCCTTGTGTAAACAGCAGGGGAGAGGCAGATAAACCCAAATGGCCAAAGATCATGACTGAGTTATGTCAAAACCACCAACCCCCCACCATCTGAAAATAAATCTGATGTGAAAAGGACATTCTGTGATAAGTGACAATCTGTCTGCAGGGACCAGCCTGTTGTCCGCTTCTATGTATGTGTTTCCTGAGGTTTGACGACAGCTAAAGGGATTACTTTGCACTATATGACGCTACTATAAGAACACAGCCACCATTTGAGATTGGATTGGTTTTCTGGTCATATTATAGCAAACCGGATTGTGCATGGAGTAGAAGATCAAGGTGAAGTTTAAAAACTGAATGTGATAGCTGAGGCTAACCTTGGAACAAACTCGAGCTAGCTGCAGTTTAACATAGTTCACATATTTTTTTGCATGTGCAACATTTACCTTAAAGCAACAATATGTAACTTTTAGACCTTAAAATAATAGTTTTAACATCATTTCAATGGTAACAGGTTGATTGGGCTCTCTGCTTCAGCCCCTCAGCCCTCCTGTAGCTTGTTACTATGTAACTTTGAGCAGCAGGCTGCAAATTTAAAACCGGAACTTACTAATGCACATTACTATATCTCACTAAACAGTAATTTTAGTGAAACAAGGTCATATTTTATGAAGGAAAAAGGCCCCTGGTTTTCCTTCTGATGTCCTACAACTGCTCTGCCTCAACTCTGTGATTCATGGAGGTTTCTGAAAGCATGAAGCTAGGTTATGCAGTAGTGTTGCCTTTAGTTGTTGGCCACAGCTATGCTAAAGAAAAGGCTATGGACAGACACAAAACTGTACTTGTTGCTGTTGAACAGTAAATAGCTGCTTGTTTAGTTACGTGTCATGTGTTGTGGCTCTTGCTGGATGTTTGGCTGTGTCAGAAATTTTGTCTGCTTGCTAGTTTTTGAAGCCAAATCTGCCTGTTTTGACAGAGCTTCAGCTGGTAACATGATACCCTAACTGGGTATCTTCCTAGTTCAGGTTGTGTTGGCTTAGCATGCTGAGCTGCATTTCCACCATAATACTATTGCTGTTTTGAGTTGTGTGTAGGGCTTGGTCAAACTTTTGACACATGAGAGAAAACACATGTAATGTTGTGTAGTGTTCTGTAGTTTCCATGTTAATCATTTCTCTTTAATATTTACAGAACGCCCACCTGCCTAACTATGAATGCTACATCAGTGTACAAGTCGGACTGCCCCGAGCTTCAGATCCCCTTTCCTCTCTTCTTCACCATTGGTGTAGTCAGCCTGGCTGAGAACCTGCTAGTTGTAGTGGCCGTCATTCGGAACAGGAAACTCCATTCACCCATGTACTGCTTCATCTGCAGCCTGGCAGCTTTCAACACTGTAGCCAGCCTCACCAAAACCTGGGAGAACGTGATGATCGTAGCTGCTGACGTCGGACAGCTGCAGAAGACAGGTTTCCTAGAGAGGAGGCTGGATGATGTGATAGACTCCTTGCTGTGTATGTCGTTTGTGGGCTCAATTTTTAGCTTCCTGGCTATTGCTGTGGATCGGTATGTATGTAAGGCGTAGATTAGCACACAGAAAAGTTAAAGATCAGCATTTGTCAACAGCCCAGATCTGACTGCCCTTACTCTAAGTTTTCAAAGTTTTTTCAAAGTGTTTAAACTCTTTAAAGTTTTCTATCATTTGCTTTTTATAGCATAAATTTATTTCTATTCACATGCAAGGGACGACATCAGCACCAACCACCTGCCAAACACAGGGCAGATATCGCCTGTGGCAAGGAAAAAATTTAGGTCACCTTCCACCATGGGAGCAAGGTTTATTTTATATAAATTACTTTCAAAATGCAACTCTTACAAGTGAATAGTCAGGATTAGGGCAACATGATGATGTGATTTACGTATTTGACAATTCTGTTTGCTAGGTAGCAGTGACTAAGTGTTTACAGTGCTAAAACCTTTTAACACAGACTTCAGACACTCCTGAAAAAAAACTGAGCTGTGGCAGATAAAGAAAAACATAATTTCAGACCACTCAATGTGTTTTTTTGTTCCCTGGGAAATTAATGACAGGAATAGTGAATCAATTCTTGTTGACATTCAGTGACATTTTTATAAACAGAGAAGGCTGAACAATAATCTACATAAATATTCATGGAAGGCAAGTAGTTTTCATTTTATTTGAGGAGGTTGTTAAAAGGGGGTGCTGGCAGAAAACTGAGAAGTGTTGTTAAAGATTAACATCTACAGTGTTTTTAAACAGTATTTTTCACAGAGTGAAGGCTGGGTTTCAATTCATGACGGAGTTAATGTTTTTCACCAGAATCCCCATTTCACAGCCATGATAATGATCAAAACTGTCACTGATGCCAGTTTAAATCTAACTGGCATCAGTGACAGTGAAGACCAGAGCCATGGTGACCATATTGTTGATTGTGAAACAAAGAATCAAGTAGTTCATTTGGTTTGTTTACTGCTGTTTTGGACTGTTTCTTATGGACTGTGGGCCCTACAGCCAGTTGTCCATCGCCCATATTAAAAATCAAGGCATAAGGTTTCACTAACTAGGACTCTGGGGAGGATTTGGAAAAAACTTTTCTCTGAGCTCAAACTCATACATCCGCAGCTTATTAAAGCCGATGGTTCTGCATGTTTTAGCACAAGTCTGGTGTATTTTATATTACTGCCATGGTACTCCTCTGGCTTTTCTTTTTCTTTTTCTTTTTTTTTTTTTTTACAATTTTAAGGCTGTGATTCATTTCAGAACAAGTCAAGTATCTTTAAGCCTTTATGCAGAGGCTGGTGCGTAATTGTCCATCTCAAGTCAAGTTTTTCAGGTTTAAAGATTTTGTTTAAACTGACACTACTATGGACTATGAGGCAGGGCTCATTCTAGGATCACATCTATAGGTAACTTCAGTCCAGTGCATGGTCAAATCTGTGATGAATGAGATGCTTTTCTCAGCTATACAGCAAAACAGCTCCCTCTCCCTCTTTACACTGACAATCGAACACAAACATGTTGTATGCAGCTAGAGAGTGACATATATGACATGAATAAATGTAAAAGGAGGCTGGGGAGAATCCACATTTTGTAACACTATATCAATATACTGCTTAGTGATGCAAAATCATTGTGCAGTCCACTGCAATGAGCGTGCACACACAGCAGCTTACCTGCCATTACAACTTAATGGTCTTGACTACCAGTTCAACTTTTCGGCTGTTTCTCTCTGTCTTTCTCCCAGTACTGACTCAGCCCTATTTTCTCTTCTAATCTTCCTCTCTGTCCTCTAATTCTCTTTGTACTGTCAATCAAAGAGCAGCAGTTATAAACATGAAGTATTTATAAGATAGGAAGTGATAGAAAGGGGAGAATCCATATTCATTACAACATTATCTTAAGTGAATACCGTGTTGCTGTGTGCAATGCAGACAAGTAACATCTTTCTGACTTCACTCCGCCTGAACCTGATGAGAAAATACCAATACGTACATCCATCTATGGAAAAAGAGACATTTTTTAGAGTTATGCACAAAGTGAAAAAAGGGCCTTGGCATAGCCAAGATCTTCTGCAGGTTTCTGCTGAATCTTAAACAAAACCAAACAGAGACATTTTATCAGGTTCCAGTGCTTCAATTCATTATCTGTGAATATATTGCAAATATACCATAAGACCCACTTCTATCAGAATAAGAAACACTGTGACTTCTTTAATTAAAAAGATAAAGTAGGTAAGTAGGTTCGTTGGCAGGCTTGCAGAAAGAGAGCTTAACATTAATCTCTGAGCCTGGAAGCAAACATCATCAGCTTATAATATCCTTCAGTGACAAAATTACACCATGAAACTACAACTAGAGACTTTTCAGTCAGTACCTCCCCTTCCATTGTCGTGTTAGAAAGCATGCCACCCCGAAAGACATAAAATACGTTATTAATGCTATTTACCAAGGAGATTAGTTTAGTTACACCCCATTATGAAAGTCTTTACTGCATTTGATGTCATTTATTGTCGCTTTTCTTTCCCTGCTCATATTGTTATATTTCACTTGAGCAGGGCTATTACATCCACAGTCACACACACACAGAGTAGAGAGACAGCTGACATTACTTCATTCTGACATCGACTTGGAATGTAACTAGAAATGTATTAAAAACTCTTATATTTAAAAAATCTGGTGTTTAAATAAGGTTAAAATCAACAGTCAGTGCCATGGCTGTGAATTTCCACCTTGAAACTTCAGTGTATCGATGACAGCCTGAAAAGGGCTGATTTAGACAAGAGAGGAATAATATGTCATAAAACTTAGAAATAAATCCTGTCAACACAGGGGTGCAGAGATGGGGAGGGGTGGTGCGGTTGGCACATGTATTGGATCAACAAGAGCAATTCATTAATAAAAAGGTCAAGACAAATATTCAGGCAAATTTCTGCATTCTTATACCATGAAACTTGAACCTAGTCAATAATAATTTTTTAGAGGTGCTAAGTTTGAAAATTCAGCAAGCAGAATAAGCTAAAAACGAAGTTTATTTCAAAAGTTTTGTTTGTGGTGGCCTGACAAATGTACCTATCCAATATTTACTCATCTTTTAGCTTTGTTTTGGTCTCCTGGGAGTAAATATCAAACTCTTTAGCAGCTATGTGCTCCACTGAGTAGTCACAATCTTTACCTCTCCTGAATTGGTGTTGGGCAGAAAGTGAAGAGTAGTTTTATCACTGAGCTCTGCTTCCTGATCTGAACCAACTAATAGCATATAACTTTTTGCTCGAATCAGGTTTTGGCTAATTTTAATAAGATGTTTTATGCTTTCACTCTGACACTGCAAGTTGTATGTGTTCATCAAGTCATGCGCTGAGCAGAGACACAAATACTGACAAACCTTCCATTCAGGTCCTCAACATCTGGACCTTGGTAGCTTTATACTTCAGGCTACTTGTTATATGCTTTTAAATAAAAAGATTTTTTCTATTTTAACCTGAGCCTTGAAGTCTCCAGATATCAGGTTACAAAGGATCTGTTCACAAAAATAAAAGAATCACTTGAACAGAAGTATTAGTGTCAAACTCTCACTTTAGATTCATTAAAATGAACCAGTCCCGATCATTTATATTCAGATCAGAGATGATAATGCAACTATACCAGTAAAAAATGTCAGGTATTTTCCTTAAGTCAAATATATACATATATATATATATATATATATATATATATATACACACACACACACATACGGAGTGTATACATATATAGAAAATAGTTAGTTCAGGTCTTTGAGTCTCAAATTTGGCGGTACAGGTCAGTCAAATGAAGTTTTAAACATGAAGGCACCTGCAACTTCATGTCTTCATTTGTTTTTACCATAAAACCAAAACAATTAGTTGAAAGAAGTTAAAAATTGTAAAGAGTTGAGGAAAAATGCATGTCTAGAGTTAAATGTAAAAATATAAAATGTATTAAAAATGTATAAAATGACAATGTGTCAGGTGTTGTACTTTGTGATTAACCCAATGGGAATTGGAATTATCATCTGAACATGCAGCTCCCTCTGACTTTATGGAGCATTATGGTGACTTTTAGCAAATTGTTTTACTGTCTTTCCCACAATTTTACTGCTGTGGTTCAATCTCAGCCCTTTAAAAGTGTTGTTTGGAACAGCAAGAGGTGACCGTTCAGAGAAAAATCCTAAACCTGATATACACTGCCTACTCAGCACCAAACAGCAGACATAGAAAGAGACTTGCAGTTGATAAGAGTGGAGCATTCAGCATATAAACAAATACTAATTATGTAGCTATGTGTCAATTTGATGTGTTAATAAGTGACTGTTTGCTTACAAGTGTGCCATTTCAATCTAAAATTATATGTAAAATATGTGTTTACAATTTGTTTGCACTGCCCCTAGGAGGCAAATAAAGTTTAAAGAATCCAGAAGAGACTTGAGAGACTAAATCTAGTATGATCAGATGATAAAATGATCTCTTCTCACTTTCAGTTACATCACCATCTTCCATGCATTGCGATACCACAACATCATGACAATGCGGCGTGCAGGGATCATCTTGGGTGTCATCTGGACGACTTGTGGGGTGTCAGCTGTGCTCATGGTCAGCTTCTTTCATTCCGAGTTCATCATGACCTGCTTTGTCGTCTTCTTTTTCGTCTCCTTGGTGGTTATTTGCTTCCTCTATGTTTACATGTTCATGCTGGCACGCATTCATGCCAGGAACATTGCTGCACTGCCCACCAGTGACAGTGGGAGGCGCCGGCATCATCGGCGGCGGGGCAACAGTATGAGAGGGGCCCTGACTCTCACCATCTTGTTTGGGGCATTTGTGGTGTGTTGGACTCCGTTTTTTGTCCACCTAGTCATCATCATGGTGTGCCCCGAGAACCCGTACTGCGAGTGTTACCGATCGCTGTTCCAGCTGCATGTCGTGCTGCTGATGAGCCACGCCCTCATCGACCCGGCCATCTACGCCTTCCGCATTGTTGAGCTCAGACACACCTTAAGGAAGATGCTTCTGTGTTCAAACTGGAGGCAGTGCTCATGAAGATTACCTGTTAGCTCCTTTTTGTTCAGACTTTGTTTAACCACAGAGAGCCTGCAGGTATATGCATGTAAAGCAAGACTACTCTCCATGCATGGGGTCATTTACACCTTGGGGGCAACAATACATTGTTTCATGAAAGACCTCTGGGTGTTCAAGGTCATCATGAGGCATTTAGTTTACTTTGTGTTTTACATGAATGTGTGTGACTGTTCATGCTTGTTTGAATGAACATCTGCAAAAACGGAGTGCTTTTGTTTGGGTTTTTTCATGAGATGACTGCCATCTGTTCATCTTCTCTCTGACTTGTTGACTATTTAGCCATCCATCCATCTCTTCTCCATTTTGTTTTCCTCTCAGGATTTAGAGCAAATCTGATTCCAACCAGATTTTTTATTCTCAACAAATTCTGCTTACAGGAACCCAACTGCAACATTTACCTGAAACACATATTTTACATAACTTGTTTTTTCTCAAACAGCATGGTATTTTTAAATGGATTGAGTCATTGTGTTTTCCATCATTCATGTAAACAATAGTCTGAAAACAACTTGCCATTTCACCTTTTGCTTTTATTCAGACACATAAATAAAATAATTACATTTATTCAACATGGCCAACACTGACATTAGTCATTTCATCTGAAGCTCACATGTATATTTTTGCATGCCATCACTTTACCATTAACTAACATGAAATATGTCCCCACAGCTGGTACATAAACACAGGACGGAGCATGCAGTCAGCATGTGGGCTGCACCTCTGCCCAGTGTCACAGCACATTCAGTGTTTCTGTGGGAGCAACAACTGAGAACTCCACAATCGGCACAAACAGTGAATCAGAGATTTGTCATATTGAAGTCAAACAAACAGTGAGCCAACTGTATTCTTTTCTTCAAATTAACATGGAAGAAAAAGAAAAACAACAAATATCAAACACTTTTCCACGTAGGAACATAATTGTATGTACATTTGTGAGCATATTCTTATTTTCTTCTTTTGATTTTATAATTGCAAAGCAGGTATATTAAACATTATTGTAAGCTACAGCAAGATAAGTTCAACACAGTATTGAAAAAAAAACATCTGTTAACACTGTTTTCTGTTTGTTAAAATTGTGTTTGTTCATCCTGCTTTCCAGCATAACAAATGCTATGATCAGTCTGAAGATAGATGATAATATGGCCTGCCTTTTACTATGTAACACATTTTCACCACAAAGGACTGACTTTTAATGTCTCTTGTTCTTATGAAAAGCTGTTTTAGCAGATGGCTGCATTATGATTCTGTCAAGCTTCTCAGTTGGGAGGTAGGCACCACTTCCACAATCTTACAGAGAGCACTTTGAAGCTATTTGTACATTCATTTTTACATTTCAAGTGTAACCAAATGCATCTTTACATAGTTTAGTACAGGCTGCTGGGCAAGGAGGCAGTCTGAAGGGATCACCAAGGGTCACACTGACAGAAAAAAAACAGCTATAATTGCATGTTACATAAAAATACAAGATACACACACTAGTGACTCTGCATTATAATCATAGCAGAAGCAACTGTACCACTGAGAGCTGGATTCAAGGAAGCTGCTCATTATCCATAGCAATAGTGCAGCAGCAGGGAAAGTGGTGGCATACAGCAGTGAAAGGACGCTGGCTGAGGTAATCCTAAAGTACAGCAGCCTGCCTGTCCACACTCACAGGTAACAAAGAAGGTAACACATGAGTGAGGCCACCAGACATGTTACCTTGCAGTTTTTAGAGGTGTAAAAACATAATCCACCAGAGACAGTCGGTCTGTTAGTTCAAAAGTAAATCCTAACGCAATTCAGGATGCACTGTGCATTTACTTGTCCTACTGAACACAAGGTTGTACAGTCAAATACAGTTGCAGCCCCTTTTTCTCTGTGATTATATTATATTA
>JAPZDY010000025.1:21092148-21102326 GCA_029783645.1 Ctenochaetus hawaiiensis
TATATTATATTATATTATATTATATTATATTATATTATATTATATTATATTATATTATATTATATTATATTATATACTGATGATAAGAGAGTTCATGAAAATAAAAAACATTTTTTTACATTTAATTATGTGAATGTAGAGGAGGTCTGTGAAGGTGTAAAGGAAGTGTGAATCTCAGAGCTTGAGGATCAAAGCTGTCCTTCAGTCTGGTGATATGGTGGTGGATACTTCTGTTTCTCTTGCCAGATGGCAGTGGGGTGAACTGGCTGGTGAAGCAGAAAATATGTTTATTAAAATAGTAATCACAGCGAAGCATTTAAATTAAATTAAATACATTTAATTTCTAATTTTTATTTACTCCAGCACATATTTGGAGAAGAACATAAAGTGGTCTGATGCTTTTGTTCAAAAGCTGTTTTTTTTTCTGAGTTTGTCTCCTGTGTTTACAGCCTTTGTTGCAAACTTTCTGTGTTCTTGAAGGAAAAAGAATCTCAACTAGGGTGCAGATCAGGCTTGTATTAACTTGAAATATCTTTTCTGCACAATAACAAACAACGGGACATGTTGTGAAATTAGGATGGAAAATATTGTTACAGGCAGAATGATGAAGATTTGTCTAATGCTGTCTGTAAACATGGTGAGCTTCCTCTTTTCTTGTATTCATGTTGTTTACAGTCTGAGACCTGGCTGCCATATTATTACAGTCTTCATACAAACCCTGTATTCTGGTCTGAACACAGAAATAAAAGAAAAACACAGGCATAGGTCAGGGTCTCTGCAGATAAATACACCACCTCACATAAAAAGTTGATGTGCCAGAACCAGAGATGTCATCTTTTTATTCCATGGATTCTTCTTCCCTGTTGAAACTCTGCCCTATATCACCCACAAAGCCAGTCGACTACAGACAGTTTGGACAGAAATTTGGGTGTGTTGCACTGATGGTGACTGATGTAACTCAAAAGTGCTGGTCTCAAGCAGAGATGTACTATTGTATTATGAAGCCCCAACCAACACTTCCTCATTGACATCGCTCGAGTCAATTTATGGGACCTGTGGAGCCACATATGGAGTAGTTCTCCCTAAAAATTCCTCTTAAATGTTGAGAACATGGTGCAAAAAGCAGAGGCAGAGGGAAAATTCATGTAAATATGGGTATCTGAGACAAGTTCCTTGAGGTTCCTTTCCAGACTTTACCTAATTGTTACCAACTCTGTGCCCCACTATTTATTCATGCATGTAGTGTTTATTTTCAAGGAGGGGCACCCCCCCTGCTCCAGGGCCACACTTGGTATGCAGGATCATGTTCACACTGACTCATACAGTAGTCGCAAGCAAGTATATAAGCACTTCAGCACAACAGCATTTAAGATTAACTAATAAAAGAAGTAAACACATTGTTTTAACAAAGGGTGGTAAGAGCACATTCATTAAAGAGGAAGGCTAAAGCAGAATGAAAGAAATGTCAGCTAAAATGAAAAGAAGACCACCAACCGTCTGTGACACATTTTCAGATGAATCATGATATCAAATTTTCCTTGCTGTGTGTTTACATGAGGTACATAACAAACTACTAGTTGCCACTATATTTACATGGGGGATACATCAGAAAACAGGAGCTCACTTTCCTACATATAGTGAGTGTCCCATCTACGGGTGATACTGGACAAAAGACCAACTTGTGCTTGACCAGACACAGTATGACTAAAAAGTACAATGACTGGTGCTCCAACAGTGTATTTTTGATAGAATTTTACAGTTATGTTCTACAGATCCAGTCAGGTCATTGCATCCATCCTGTCGTTGATCTGCTCCTCTCAGTACTTACCCGTCATAGAGAAGATATTGGTGCAGGCGTTTCTCAAGCTGTAACAACAGATGATCTCCTTAAAAGTCTTTCTCATCTCCTGGCTCCTGAAGGCATAGATCAGCGGGTCAATCACAGAGTTGCACATGATGAGGATGAGGTACATGTTGAAGTGGGACATGAAACACACACAGTAGAGGTTCCGCGGACAGGAGATCATCAGTATCAGGTGGAGGAAGAAGGGAGCCCAGCACACGATGAAGATCCCCAGCAGGATGGTCAGTGTGATGGCCCCCTTCATGCTGGTGCGCTGGTGGATGGAGTTGTAACCAGGCAGGGCAGCAATGCGTTTGACGTGCGAACGTGCTAGCATGAACATGTGGCTGTAGAGGGAGGCCATGATGAGCAGCATGGCGAAGAACATGGAGACCAGGCAGATGATAACAGGGGTAGTGTCTGAGTAGATGATGAAGATGATCCCACAGCCTGTGCAGAAGGTCCAGATCCCCCCGATGATGCAGCCTGCTCTCCTCACCGTCATGATGTTGTGATACCTCAGTGCATAGAAGATAGTGACGTACCTATGCATTACATATAAAAAACACATGTTGATTTCTGAAATAATAAAACATTTTTAATAGTGTAGCTCAATGTAAGCTTTCATCTCCACTTCCTGGTAAACATTTGTTGTTTGTTTTTTTAACACTACAGTGATAAACAATAAAAAGAAAAAGAAAAATATGCATATATGTGAAATGCCCTTTTGACATTTTAGAAAAAATCAAGAGTTGAATAGTTCTTTTAACAAGTAAACAAAACCTGAAGTGTATTATCAGAAAACTTCCAGAGAGAAACAGAAAATTATACAGAGGTCACATAGTTGAGATTTTAGTGAGGTTGTTTATTTTCTGAAGAGCTCTTGTCAAAGAAATTCTAAAAAATACAATTGACTGGCAAAAGTGAAAGAGGGTCATTAAAATCTTACTAAATGTCCATTAGTATATTTACTGAATCATTTCATCATTGTAAATTGTATATTTGCCCAATTTAACCCTAACCCTAACTCTCAAAAAACAGTTTTACACCTGGTCTGCACTGGACAAATAACACTTTCTTTAATAATAGAACATTGTGCTTCAGTTTTCTCTCTATATTGAACAAAAGAGTCCCAACTGAACATTTTGTTGTTTTGTTTCTGCTAATTCCTGTTTCTCCCCAGGATCCATTATAAGAGATTATAATTATACATAAGTTCTGTTCGAGCTATATATTTGGAAAACTGAAAGGCCTGGGAAAAATCTCCACAAGTTTCTGCTGACAGTTATGTAAACTGAATAGCCTCTTTGTTTGACAACCTTATGTAAGTTATTGTTTTCATGGAACATCTTTATGAGCTGAACTAAAGGAGAGACCTTGTGCCTCATTTAAAAAAAAACAAGTAATGTGGTCATGCACTGATATATGTGAGAGTAGATCTATCAATTTTATTTGAAAGTTATAAAAGCTTCCTCTTCGGCAGAAGTAATAATGACAATAACGCATAGCAATGCGTTTGTGTATATTGGAATGAGGTTTGACATTGATGTCAGGACAGAGATAAAAGTGTTTGTATCTATCCAGACACACTCGGCTCCATCATTACCTGTCCACAGCGATGGCCAGAAGGCTGCACATGGACGCCACGACAGAGATGCAGATCATGGAGTCAAATACATTGTCCATCTGCCTGATGAAGTGGTCCTCCACCACCAGCTGTCTGTTGTTGAGGAGGTAAATGATGATGGTCTCCCAGGCGTTGGACACACTCACCAGCATATCGGCTACTGCCAGACTGCAACGACAAAACGAGGCGGGTTAACCTTTGATCATAAACAGAGACCTGTGTTTTTATTTATGTTCTTTCTCCCAGAAATTAAGGAGCCTGCCAAGAAGCTTCTCTTGCTCTTCTTTTGAAGTTCTCTATTCAAGGTGTAAGCATACAGTTTGCTTTGAAGCAGAGGAAATCTGAGTGCACGCAGGGGTTATTTGAGTGCAAGGGGAGAGTTTTAAGGAAAAGCATAACAAAATTTAAACATGAAATCATGAGTCATGCTTTTAAATTGAAAGACTATGCATAACTCTTGCATAACTGAATGAAAAATAGTTTATATTGTGGAATTTGGCAAACCAACCAACAGTTTCCATACCTCTATGCCAAGCAACACATCACTTGTGTCTTTTAATATTAAATAGGAAGGCCATATAAAAGGGTTACCACAATGGTCTTTACCCCCACAGCTAAAGTTTGTATTTACAGCAAGTAAGCACTCCATTATTTTTACACGCAGGTCAGTTTTGCCCATATTTGTGTAAAGCAATCTGACGATGCCTCATGAAGCTATTTCCTTTTGTCTCATAGACACTCACCTGGAGAAGTCTGCTGTATTATTTCAGCTGACACTGGACTAGAGACAGCGTAGAATAGAGAGATTGGCAACTCATATTGAACAATAAACCTAATAACCTGCATTTTTCTGACAGCCTGGATGACATTTGCACAGGCAAAGGTAGGAATCCACACAGAGTGGTTCTTTGGCCAGCAAATAGGAGACAAATGCTATCTACTTTGCCAACATGCCACTCTGTACTTATATATTAACATTTGATATTTGGCACTAAATGTCTGTGCAGGCTTTGTTCAAATGCATCCAGTACTTTTCAACAAATTTTAATTCGGACAGAAGTAATGGGCTGACTGACCAAACTATGATGTCATTCGTATAAAACCACACTGCTTACAAGTGTTATGATGTGTAGTTCAAAGGGAGAACAGAAAAATCAAGACATCATGTCATGCAAGTTAAGTAGAACAAAATAAGAAATTAAACAACATAAGCTGAATTCAGAATACAAAACTAGCAGCAACATACATCGGGGAAGCAGGCTGAGGAAGATGACAAAAACTGGACAAAAATAGAATTCAGTATCAACCATAATGACATGAGGGACACATGCAAGACACAAGGGATGAACTGACCAAGAGTGAGGGGAAAAACACGGATTTAAATAAATCTCTGTCCAAGTAGAAAATCAAAAACATGAGTGAAGTGTATTCATGAGCAATTCAAGCCATCAGGAAGTGACATAACCCTAACTCAAGGGCAATACTGGCCAATCAGTAGCTTGAGATTATGTAGAGACCTCCATATTGGGTTAGGGGGCCTTTGTTTCTCAATGTAATGAAAGTGTTGTGTACTTTGTGTGCAGACATGTAAAAAGTCTCTGAGAAATTTTAGCACAAAGCCCTACATGGGCATAGTCTCATGTAAACATGGAAGAAAAAAATCAAAGCTCTACCATCATACATAATCAATAAAGGGGTACTATCTGCCATCAAAAGCCAAAAAGTCTGTTTCAGTTTACATTACAACACTACAAACAGAATTTCCAAATGTCTTTCTCTTCCTGGAGTTCTCTTAAAAAACTGTTCTTAGTAACATAAAACTGCAATGAAACTAATCAATTTTAAAGGGGAGGCAGTGCGTAAACACAGTAAGAAATATGTCATTTGACACAAAACTCATTAAAAAAATAAAAATAAAACAGGAAATGAGCTAAATTCAAACCCCTTAATCATGAGAGCATGACTTAAAACCACAAAACCAGGAGATGGATCTATCTCTCAAGAAATAAAATACATTTCCAAATAATAAAAAAAATGCTCCCATTGTACAGTAAACCTCTCTGCCCCTCTGGCTCTTCCTGTGGAGATACCATCCACAAGAATTCATTTAAAACGACATCAAAGCCTTGACCTGAACGTCTGCTGTTTTTAAACACCCCACTGGCATCAACTGAGATTTGTTGCTCTTGAGGAGGGGATTAAATTTCTAAAGTCATTGAGCTCAGATCCAACTACAGTCACAAGTAATTGGTGTTTTTCTGAGTGAGTAAAGTGTTTGTTGCAGTGTCTTTTGTGATTCTGCCATATCAAGTCGTCAAATATATAATTTGACTCTGCTACCAGTCAAAGGATGTTATGTGTTATGAGTCCAGTCAGCCTGGGGCAATTGCAATCACATGTAGATAAAACTGGCAAATCAATATGTTTATGTAATTATGTGAACACGAATCAGGGATACAAGATTACAAGATCAAGAGAATGTCAGATACTCTTTTATGGCTCTAGGCTACACATGGTATTTTTTATTTGCCCTCTTTTTATTACGTGATTTACCAGAATGTTAGTTTCGTTGATGTATTTGTGTCCTCTGGAAGGACATACCATGTGATAGGTCTGTGAGGGGATGAAAAAGATACTACATCATGAATTATTTGGAAAAAGAGTTCTGATAAGCTCAGGACTTGCAAATTATCTATCCTTTTTAGAAAAAAGGTCACATTGTTACCTCAGGCAAGTTGAAAATCTTTATTGCATAACTTAGCTTCATACATTATTATGTGATATATTCATTGAGGACTTCTGCAGAACAAAATGTGTGCAAACAAGACTTTGTGAAATTGAAACTTATTATCTCCAACAACTCACACAGAAGCAAACACTTCCAGCTCTCATCACCTTGACACAACTTAACAACAAGAAAGCAAGGAAGCTAATTAAACCTGTGAGCCAACACAAGTCTGGAGGCTACATGATGCAACATACACTGATGCATAAACACAGCCATGCTAGCAGTTCTGTGAGGCTGCAGTTAGGCACATCAGTGACTTGAGCTGAAAGCTAGGGAGTGTGCTAACAAGTTAAGTAAAATGCTAACATAGTGATGTTTTGGTTATATAAGTAATATTGAATAGTCTATGTATCAGATATGTAATTAGTTGAGCTTTGAACATATTTAAATTTTGAGAGGTAAGAGGTACAGGAAAATACTGAGATTCATCCTCTGGGGAAAATCTATGTCTGTACAAAATTTTCAAGAAATTGATTTGGACTGACAGTTTTGAACCAAAGTGGCAGACTAATCAACTGAGTTGCACTGCCACCTGTATAACCACGCCACTAGTGAGGCAAGAAACTGTTCAAAAATACAAGCTCATTCAGCTGCTGTAAATGTGGGTCATTTGGAAAACAGCCACAGTAGAGGAAGTAGATGAGCTTGCATAAACAACTAGTGTGAAAATTGAAAAAGCTATAGATTTTTATACTTGATTACATCTAAGACAAAGAAAACAACTGCCCCAGGTGCCCAAGACCCTCAGACAGCCCAAAGGCTGTGGGGCCAATGTGATCAATGTGGATTTGTTTGATGATAATGTTTGCACCATGAACACACACTTCAAATGAAAATGATTAAGATGTTTATTGTGTTTAGGACCCCACAGCTACTTTTATGCTCAGATAAATGGTTCTTTTATTTATAAATAACTACTACTTTGCTAAGGCCGCAGTCCTGGTGAACACAGGGGGAGGGTTCAGTACCATTATTCCATTATATTTATGTGTGAACTACTCACCTGCATACAAAGAAGTACATCGGTGAGTGAAGGTTCTTGTTTTTTACTATAGCTGTGATAACAAGGATGTTCTCCAGCAGAGAGATGATTCCCAGAATCAGAAACACCTGAGAGTGAAACACAGTGTCATAGAGAAGAACAGAAAAAAGTACAGATTAGTTTAATAGTAGGGTGGCCTAATATGGAGTAGTTAATAGCTCCCATTCTGGATCTTATTACTATTCTCAAATATTTTGTTTATCTTCTGTGAAACGCCTTACCTCATTGGGACTTTATAATTATTATTATTAGTAGTAAGAGAAGTAGATCAGTTTCTTTGGCAAAAAAGGTGGGAACCAGTAGAGAAGACTAATAAAGCAAGAGCTACAGTCAAAAAAGTGCAGCAATGCAGTTTGGTGTTCAGTATCACACATACTGTTCATACCTCTACAGCGATGTGGAGCTGCTCGCATGCTGCAGGTTTGGAGGTGCTGGTCTTGTCTGGTAGAAGTGGAGTTGATGGGGTGTAGTTTTGGTGATAGTAGGAGTAAGACCAGGAGGAATTACCCAGCATCACCCCCTCTTGATAGGAGGACTCATCAGATGCATTCATCACTGCTGTGGCCCTGGTCCAAATCACTGCTGCTGTATTGAGGATGTCATTTTTTTCAAGCAGGCTACAAAGGAAAACAAATGTCCAAGTGAGACTTTGTTTACTATGTGAAATATGAGCTCTGACTCTGCAGCTCAAATGTCATGATTTTGTGCCCATTACTTTTCCCTACATGGCAACTTTCATTAACTTCAGTAGACATTTTCGTGCATGTATAAATGCTGCACATACACACACACACAGAGTACAAACTCACAACAAGAACCTGGCAAATTACAACTTGAATTATTCATGTTATTTCATCATTAACTAGCTTCTTGGTCGAGTGCTGTGACTTTCTGGAGTCTCCACAGGTCACCTGACAACCTCACTGCAATGACAAGACATAATGTCTCAATGTAATGCGTCTGCTAAAATGTTTTGCTTAACTGGTGCTGGTGGGAAGTTTCTGTCACCCAGAATCTGCCAGCTATTTCATCTTGTGTCCGGGCTTAATGCTAAGCTAACTTATGGTCCTTGGTAGCTAGATATTTACCACATATACCTGTATTGGTGTAGCAGAATAGGCCAATAGGTGAAGGGTAGATCTCTTTTACAATCTTGCCTGTTGCTTGAGGACTAAACACGTCCTGTGTTACAAATTGCACCCCAGTGTAAGTTGATTTACATCCATAATATGTTTATAAAGGGAACAATTCAGTTAGCCTAAATTTGGTCGGACTACTGCACTCGATTAGGTTGGTTGTGTAACCAATGCAGATAAAAAAGAAAAGCTATATGTTAGTGAAATACTGTAAGTTTAGTCTTAGCTGTCTGGAATAAAACTTCCATGGCAGGTGAGTGGTACTCAGTCACCTCAGTGCTCACATCCTGCCCTTAGCTGATGAGATGCGATGAGATCTGAAAAAAAAAGCTTTAACACAGCTTTAACATGACCTGGCCACTTGACACCCCAGTGTTGTGAAATAACACTGTTTGTGCTGCTTCTTTATGTGAATACTACTAACTTAAACTCTATTACTCTATCTTAAAAACTCTACTGAGTCATGTAGATCATGAGGCATTTCGAGGACTTAAGTCTAGTGACTGAATGGAAAAGAGCAAACACATGATGACAAAATAAAACCAGCCAAGCGAAGTTAAATGATAAAACCTACTTCTCCATCGTGCCCACCATGGGCAAAATGGAAAACCCCTGGTTGGAAGCAGCCCGTCTCATCTAAGAATGCTATTATCCAAATCCCATTATAAAGAATGACACAATGAGCTTAGCGGGTACAATTATTAACCTTTGCTGGAGGGCTGAACGAAAAAAGCCTTGTCGTTTGAGCAGTAAGGTTGTTTCACTGCTTTCATGTATGCACTTTGAACAAAATAAATGCAAGAAATTTGAATAATATCGACATAATTGCAAATCAATTTTTCCGGTACTAATTGGCACAGCAGTTATCTTAAGCTGCTCAAAGACAGAAAGCAATTACTGTGAGAAAATATCATTTATGTTGAACTTTTAGTAATATAATTACATTTGAGCTCTTTAAGTGCCAACACCATTAAAATTCTAGTGACCTGAGCCATTATATTTCAAAAATTCCCTTAACATGCTGAGCCATTTCGGAGCAAATGAACAGTTTGCATTCCCTCACATTGCTTCAGTATCTAATAATGTCAGTGTCATGCAATATTATATCCAAACATACAGAAGTGTTTAGAAGAGCTTTCAAACCTGTTGCAGAATATTTGAGTAAGTTTAAAGCAAATATAATCCATTATTGGTTTCTTTTTCTACCATCTGCAAACACTCACACACTCACACTCTGGAATTAAATGCAAGGTGCCTCGGATCTAACATTTCATGCAGCAAGAGCAAAAATAACAATTATTTGATAGCGTCTGGCTTGATAAGAAAAATAAAAGTAAACAGACACTCTGCTATGGCTCGATCTGGATTAGACACCCACAGAGACTTAGAGCACAAGTTCAAAAGAGGCTTTGAAAAAGTGGGACCAACTGCTTCTGTTTGAGTTCAGGAATTACTTCAGTTGCTTTTGGGATTAAAAGTATTTGTTCATACTTTTCTTCAGTGGACACAGAGGACTTTGTTTTGCCCTCATAAAACAAGGAGGACTTAGATTGATCCCGTCCTGTTTTAACTTAGATTTTAAACCTTCAAAAGTATTTGTTAAAGTTGAACTGAATGATAAATGCCTTTTAACCCTTTGAAGCCACATCTCAGCTTATATTTTAGAAGAAAGAAAGAAAGAAAGAAAGAAAGAAAGAAAGAAAGAAAAAGAGAAAAAGAAAGAAAGAAAGAAAAAAGAAAGG
>JAPZDY010000025.1:21108368-21127322 GCA_029783645.1 Ctenochaetus hawaiiensis
GTTTTACAGCCTTAAAACATATATAATAATTGTAAAAAATAAAGCTGACTACTTTGCGGATTTCGCCTATTGCGGGTATTTTTAGAACGTAACCCCCGCGATAAACGAGGGACCACTGTACTAGTCTTGGCATGGATTACTGACCTTGCAATGACTTTAAAAAAATCATACAGGTTCCACTGCCCTTTCTGCGAGCTGACATTAAACCAAGAGAAAATAACAGTAATCAATGATTATTATTAACATCAGCTAAGACTTGTAGATTTATTGTTGAGAACGGAACATGACATTGTTGAGTCGGGTTTGAGAGGGTATGGTATGTTTTAGTTTACTTGGGATGATAAATGATCGTTAGTTTGACAGTTTGACGTTAGTGCAAATATTCCTAAAAGACCTGTATTTATTTTGTTTCTCCAAAACTATTTTAGCAGGCAGCATCAATTGCCATATTTTAGTTGATTCAGGAGAACATTTACTCTCAATCTGGTCCATTTAAAGTCCATTTAGCAGATAATACGACATAAAACACTTGATAGAAACCTTAAGAGTCTTGACACTGAACTTGGAATTGTAAGCTCCTATGACATTAATAAAATAGAGTTGATTATTCAGACTGACAGTTAAATAAAATGATGGCAATGTAATGAAAAGAAAAACAATGATGACAATGTAATGAAAGTAAGAATTTAATCAAAATAATGCCTGTTGAGAAAAACCAACAGCATAACTAATCATAGTAATTAGTAATTAGTGAATTATGGTGGTCTATTAGATCCAGTGTATCCCCTGCTTTATTAGGTGGAAGGACTTTAGCATATTTCTAACTAGATGGAGGCTTGCATGTAGAAAGTGAAGGATTAAAAAGATAAGCAAGTGGGAAAATAAGCACTTGAGAGGAAATTTTTAAGCTTAAACTCTAAGCCACTCAGGTCCAGGAGCACAGCCTTCAAATAGTGCAAAATTACTGCATAATCTTACTGGATAAAAACATCTAAAAGGAAATAAGCCAATGGCAGCTAAATTGCTAATATGATGATTTAGTTACATATGATTTGCCTGATAAACTGTCACAACACTCTGGGCTCCATCTACTCCAACTACTGTTTGAATTTAGCCTTTTTTAACTCATTGCAACGGACAGTCATGCTGAATGCTTTTTGTCTGTTGGGATTGACAAGCTCTCAGTAAGGCGAGAGCTGCTCCTGCTGAGCCTCCTCTCTCATCTGCATGTAGAGAGGAGGCTGATCCACCACTAACTGAGCCCGACAATCTGATCTCAGTGTGCAGCTAATCTCATGACATAACTGACTCCAATGAAAATTATCATAGACAATAGCATAGACACGTTGGTCATGAGCACCTCTTCAAAGGTTGCCATGGATACCCGATCACAAACCCTGTTAAATGGCATCTTCTCTCTTTCCCAGACGTCCCCAAAATAACAGCAGAATCACATTCAGATCGTGATCAAGTCTCTCTTGGCTTGTGGTCACAGCGAGTCTAATGCTAATCAGGAGGATTATTTAAATAAGACAGCACAGTTTTTGATAAGATTTCACTGGGAAACCAGCCGAGGATGCTGCGATGACTTGAAGAATGTGTGTGATACTCAACAGCAGATAAAAAACATTCCATTATGCATGGGGCAGAAATGCTTCTTATTGTGTCTATTCTTTTATATGCATGTAAATTAACTTTATATGAAAATATTCACATTTTAGTGACATAAGTGGAATACTGCTGTTTAAACACTATATAAAAGGAAAAAAAATGCCTTCTTCATATGAATGTATAGATAACAAAAATACCATACTTGCCATAAAGCTGCTCTGCTCATTAATTTTCCATTTGCCAAAACAGTGTAATATAGCCAGAGATATTTAAGGTAATGATCTCTTAATGAATCATTTCTGTAGGAAACCTACATTAAAAACTGATGCCTCCTTGTCTTTTACATTCATATAATACTGTGTAGCTGTTTTACAGTGATGTTGTTTAAGCCAGCTCAGCCTGTTGAGTCACTATATATAGAAACTTTAATAAACTGGCTTGCCACACATCTCTGCCTCTGCACGTCAGAGCAAAACATACAGAAGAGATGACGTGAACTTGTTATAATGCAAAACAAAAAAAGTAGAGCTGAAAAAGAACCAGGAGGCGAGTTTTTGTTCCCCCAGTGGGAGATGTGTTTATCAGGAACCAGATTCAGGTCAGTCAGTAAAAAGCTCCTCGTCTCACACTGAGTGACGCTTGCTGCTGCTAGTTTGCCACTGTGGTGACTAATCTTTGTGAGAAAATGATGGGTCTTTTTAGGCAATTATTACAGAGACAATTAGACTGAACAAGCAGAGCATTTCCACTATAGAGGTGGCATCTATTAAGTTTTCTTAATGCTAATGAATCAGTGGTATTGCTTCTTTCACCGAGTGTTGCTCATTTGCTCCATTTTTGTGCCACACAGGGTGACACCTTATGCTGACATTAAATATGTTTCCTTGCCACCACCTTTCAGGCAGCTTTTTACTGAAACTCTGCTGATTTACAGTGTTTTTTTCACCACAAACTGGTTAAGTAATATGTTTCTGTGATTAATCCGTAGCAGCTTCAGCTGAGGTAAATGTATATCTGGCAGGATGCCATGAGACTGTGCAGCATGGGCCTCTCTGTGTTTGTGTTTCCATAGGAAAAACTGTAGCAGAGGTTTTCCCTGTGCAGTGAAGTCCATCCTGCACATTTCGCTACAAATCACAGCCACAGCGATTTACATGAATCTTACATCTTGCTACACAGGTCTTTTTACTTAACTTACTTTAAGACAGTGATATTGACAAAGTTGCTTGGGGGAGGATGAACTGACATCAAATCTTTGACAGATACACTAAACATAAAAGCTGCACAGTCTGTTAAAAACTAAAGCTACTAAAACAGTTTTATATTTCATGTCAATTATCTGTTCATGAACAGTATGTGGAGTAGAATGACTGTTGCATGGAGTGTGAAAAGAGCAAACTATAGGTGCTCAAAAGGTCCAGTTTTTCTTTTTTTAAAAAATAAAAGTGAGAAAAATTGAAGTTAATTATAAATGTGTATAGTAATATGATTTACATGTTTATATAAATGTACTTGTAGTCATTCTGATTCATTGTTATGCTCTCAAAAAAGCAAAAACATCACTCGAATTTGACAGAAAACCTTGAAGAAGCTGCAGTATGTTCAGTCATGTAACCCTGAAAAATCTGTATTTCACTTCAAACTCACAAAATGGAAAAACATGAAGTTTCAATACACACACCATGATGAGATTTGAAATGACAAAAAATAATAAAGCATAATGATCTTCAACTTTTTTTATGAGTGACACATTTTCACAAATATAATTGTAAAATGCAGATGTCTTGAGAGGTGGTGATAAAGATCCATCATGAGTGAGGAGGCAGAGATAAAGAATGACTCACCTCTCACAGGAGCTGTGACTCAAATCCTCTCCACAAATGGCTCAGATGAACTGAATGATGCCTCAGAAGAGAATCAGACTGGTGGATTTACGCATCGTGAGACTAAAGATGCTGAGCTGAGAGAGAGAGGGGAAGAGAGAGAGAGGGAGAGAGAGACAGAGAGAGAGAGAGGAACTCCCCCTTCAGATCTGACAGCGCAGACACGACATGCAGCTACTGGCAGATTTTTTCAGCAACCCCCTCACAGTGGCTCGAAGGAAGCAGCAGCCAAAAGCACAGAGCTTCCTGTCAGGACCCCCGCCTATAAGAATTCAGCTTTTGGATGTGACTTTGTGCAAATTCCAACACGCAGTTCGGTGAAAAAATATAATGAGTGGGAAGACGAGGAAAAGATACTTTGAATCAGTCATTTTTATTTTCTGTTTGTCTGGTGAAACTTCAAAACTATTTGTGGCATTCTGAATGCTCGCACACACACACCCACCATCACACACGCACACACCAACACACACCCACACACACACACACACACACCTTCACCTCCTTTCTTTCATTACCCTGCAGTGACACAAAAACACCGCAGTTGCATGATTGAAGATCTTCTGATCTTAAAGACAGAGAAAAAAAGAAACAAAAGCTACTGAATTTGTCTTTAATGTGTTTAAAATTTTGTTTATTTCTAATTTTATGCTTAAGGAGTTCAGCCAAAGCTGTACTTTTGTATGGATTCAATTACGTACTAGGGAAAATATTGCTCTGTTCTGCTCTGCCCAAGAGCATGAGCTTAACATACCCAGAAAGCACATAGTGAAGTTGAGAGGCCATTATTCCTGGTGACAGCAACCTTGGCTGTTCCAATATCCATAATCAGGCTACTTAATCTCAAAAGATCTTGATCAGTCAGCCAAAAATGAGCAACATTAGTAATAACACACTGTGCTCAAATGTGTGGTCACATTCAGATGAACACATTTCCCATCTGCAGTAATATTAGTTGCTCTGAAGTTTCGTCAGGGATTCTTTTTTTTTTATTATACTTTATCTGGTCAGCCATCATATTTTTAAAATGTTCTCAAGACAACTCCTTTTGACCCAGACTACTCACAACAATGGGCAGTCTTTTTACAGCAAAGTGCTGATTTAATATGGCACACTAATTGAATATGAAATAATAATATTATTTAATATTGAGTTTGGGGATACATAAGAATCAGTTTAAAAATAAACTTCAAATCCATGCTGTAGTGTCAAAGATATTTTGGTATTAATCCATAAAACTCTTGATTAGAGCTCCCATGATTCAGTGATAGCATCTTGCCGTTCAATGCTCCCTTCATGATAACCACCCTAATTTTCAATCTCCTTCCAGTCTGTTTTCCCATTTAAATCCTTAATTTCTGCCCCCAAAGCCACATAAGAATAATGATATCACTTAAGATACTATCTCAGACAACAGAAATCTTCTTTAACAGCCACAGAGAACCTCGTTAAGCAGTTTGTACTGACTGACTCATCCTCATGTGGCTTCCAGCTTTTATGTCTAAATTAGATGGAGTTTCCCTTTAAAGAATCTGAGCTTCAGTGTTTAATTCTATCATGGTACAACATGTTACACAACCAGCAGTTTTCTCATGTTATTATTGGCTGTTTTTTTCTGTCTTGCTTGACAAACAGGAGAAAAAACAGTGACCTGAAATGACATAAAATATGCCTTATCTAAACACCCAACACTGTTCACCTCTGGGATGGTGGAACCAACTCTGAACATCTTGTACTTCACAGCAAATATTAGCTAAACTGACCTGCAAAATTAATATATGAGATCATCATCTCACTCAATACCTGAAAGAAACCTAAATTCCTATGCATAAAGAAACAGGATTCCACAGTCCTTGCATTTTGAGCTAACTTACCAACAAACTGTCAGTGTAACTAAGGTCTTATAGGTTGATGTTTTTACTCTCAGATCACGTCAGACAAGAAGGGCTGCCTATTTCACCTTCCATTATTCATAAATATAAAAGTATGTGGCACAAATACAGTTTTAACCCAGAAAAATGTATCTTTTCTTTGCTTTTCTATTTGGTTCTTTATATATTTTATATACAATTCCCTAACAGTTCCTAAAATGGGGTCCAGGGACCACCTGGAGTCCTTGTGGGGTTCCAGTGAGCCCCAGGTAAAGAGGGGAATAATTTATTCCGACATTTATTCCATAGATAAGCAACACAGTGACAGAATGTTTAGATTTGTTGGTCATAGTTTTCATTTACTCGCTGTAATAAAATAACTTAAGCAAAAAGCTTATCAGACACGGGCGTATCATGGGCGTAATTCTGTCCGGGTGTATGAGATGACATCAAAAATCACAGCCCTGTGCCAGCAATCAGCTTTTAGAACAGATATTGATTTGGCACTGTTACCTTCCCTTTTGCTGGCTCAGAGACAGAACAACAAAATCCCCCATTCCACCTTTGTTACATGTTAGACACAATGGTGAGGGGCAACAGGGCACAGTACTACCACCTTAAACAGGCTGTGTTACTTAAGTGATAGAGCATTCTGAAGAGGAAATGAATTTTTTCTCTCTTTTATTTATTTGATTCCATATAAATCCAGAACAATGAGTTACGTCAGAGGCTCAGTATATTTTGCTCTTTTCTGCTCTTCCTTTCTCTTATTTCCCCAGAATGTATGTGCTTTTGGTACTTGCTGCATTTGCTTTGAAAGTTTGCTTGTGATGGCAGATGTTTGCTTTTCTCAGAGGGTGACCCGTCTGACACAGTGCAGACATTACAGCAAGATCATGGAATCTGTGTTCAGATGGAAGTTTCCTACTCGCACAGATCTTTAAAAAACACTGCTTTCACAGCCTGAAGTTGGCCTCCAGGGAGAGTAAACAGCCTTTTTTCCCTTCACAAAAAGTATTTTTCGAAAGATTCAAGAATTTTTTTTAAAAAAAGGACAGGATGACAAAGGATGACATTGTTAGGTTTCACTTAGCTGTTTGGATCGATTAAGTGCTAATCTTACAGTGATGCAAGCACAAAATAAATGTCTATTGGCACTCAAGATAATGGTGGTGACGCCATATAAGGATATGAATTCATTGTGGAATCGCTGAATCTACAACCTTCACCATCCTCCACCCCATAAAAGGTCTGTTGAATAACAGTATTGTTATTGATTGGAGAACCTGAGGGTGCACCCACACACTCCTTCTTTATTTATTTACATGTATATACTACATGTCAGCAGGCTGGATGAAGCTCAACTGTTTAACAGGAGATCTTGGCGATGGTTAGGCTTCAGATATGAATCTTTTAGTGTACATCATGAACAGGAGTTCTGCTTGAGAAGAGTAAATATGAATAATCCATTTTTAAGTGTGCATTTATGCTGTAATTTCCAGCAAAGTCAGGACACCAAATAAAAGATGCATTTATGAGATTCCTATGTGAGGCTAGATTAACCACATTTTAGCATAAATGAGTGGTAATTAGTTCTAGGAGACTAGAGTGAAATCCTCAGCCAGACCTTCCTCAAACCTGTTTATTTTTTGAAGCACTGAGCTCCAAAGATTCACTGAAGTAATTTAATTATCTAAGAATGGAGGAGACATATTCATGTTTTTTTTTCATCATCTCTGGCTTTTATTTAGTGAGTCATCAAACTTAATCGTCTCATTGCATTTTGTATCACAGCAACAAAGCCAGTGTCGACACCTCTGCCATATGTTGATGTTTGCCAGTAATGAAAAGCTCCATCACATCTTGTCCATTTTTCTTTGCTTCAGTTCGGTCCTTGAAATGCCTTTCTTGCCTCTCTTCTACTAATAGAAAACTTTTATCAGCCGTAACTGTGGCAAAACAAAGTCACGACAACCTTTCATAATGACTGCAGGGAACAGAGAATGGAGCATATTCATGACTCGAGGGCACATTAAAGTAATACTCGACAAAAACAATTTGATTATCAAATGTTTTCATTGAAAGGTGGCTCCTTCACATACTGTAGAAGAGTGTCTGCATTCAGCACTCACTTTCATTATACTGCATTCCAGTGGTGGAAAAAAGAAACAAGTTTATATAAATGTCTACCATGAAATCCATTCTGCGTGCTCGATATGTTCCAGTTCCCAGCCTGTTTTGCTTTTTTATCATGTGTTTGCTCCAACACATGTGAGAACACTGTGTTTAGTGAAACAATGACTGTTTGGAACATACAATGAATGGGTTGCAGAGGAAGGGTTCACGTGCCAGAATAAGTTATCACTCCAAACTCCACAATGTTTAACAATCATTAGCTCATCGAGAATGGGGGAAGCAACTCATACAAAATGAGAGGTTTAAAAAAAGTGAAGTACAGGTTATCATGATAGCATCAGCAAAAACTTATTCATTTATTTGATATATATTATATATATGTCAAAAAGAAATTTTATTTGTTATTGAAAAATTACCAAAGGAGCTTAATATTTACCCAACCATCCTCTCTTTGAAAATTCCAAAATACTGATTTGTTGTTTCCATCTAAACCTGTATAAGCTGTTTCTACCCTACTCATTCTTTTTCAAATTGTGTCACTCAGTACTATCCACAAGATCTTCACAAATGAGGCCTAAATTTTTTTTTCTCATCAAAACAAATATTTAAGCTATTTATTCAAATATGTAATACATTGTAATTGTTCTGCAATGTTACAGGAGTTGTTTTTCCTGATTTACTCAATTTAAGATTAAGATTGTGACTAATTTGTTATTGTATTGTCAATTCTGAGTCTAATTCATGTGTTTTTTAAATGTTTTTTTAATACAGTATAATGAATTCCCCTATGTGTACTCTACAACTTGTCTTAATGTCTCTCATCTCTTATATAAAGCACTTTTAGTTTGCAAGAATCATCTTACTTTTCTGATGTATTAAAAGGGCAACTTTCTACACTCCATGCTTTCACGCTCCAAGGCCAGCACTTGAACCCCACAGTCTCTGTCTCTAAATCAAGTCTGATGTACAGAGGTAGGGAGCCAAACAAAGCAAAACTCTGTGGACAGCTGACATGAGAGAAGCAGCTGTGCAAAGGTTTCAGGTGGACTTCAGTCTTTACATCATTGATAGTGCCAATTGTTTCAAGCTATGGTAAGGTTAGGTAAGTTTGGTCACATGACCTCAGTACTAAATTAAACACCATGGACAATTCTGTGTATGTGAAATTCCACTTGGTTTTAAATCTGATACAATATGCTCTACTTTTTTCAATGCATGTAAGTGAATATGGCCTGGCATTAGGATTTACATTAGGATTTCAGTGTAAAATTAATATCTACATTAATATGTGTAGCAAGTGGAATCTGGGTTTTAAAAAAAGGTGTTGTCATTGAAGAGGAGGTCATGTTTTCCATTATATGTTCTGTGATTAGATTCTTTGATGCTCGATTGTTATTGTCTGTTTTGATTTCCAGTTTGTAAGAGTGGTTTTAGGTGTTATTGGGCAACAATATGTAGGTTGTGTGTTTTGGTGGAAGTTTAACTGAGGATAGAAAATTGAACACATTAACAGAGAGTGTGGACTCCTGCTGTCCAAAATTGCAGAGAGCTGCTTTGTCACCAAAGACCAGAGGTGCTGTGCAGGTGCACCAAACCATAAAGAGTAAAGACAGTAATCTGTGCTTCCCAGAGTGCACTGTGAACATTTATCTATGCTAAAGATATTTTCTATTTCAAGGAGAGTTTTACACTGGATTAGCTTAATATTTTTGTTCTCTTTTTAATTCACATGTATTTTTGCAGACCTTTGTTTTTAATGGCTGACTTTAAAAGCTGATTTGGAGAAAATTTAATGGTGAATGTGTGATCATGTTTTGTTACCATGTTTTAAAGTGAAAGGAAGATCTTTTTAGTTGTCAGTTTATTTCATGCACAGAAGGGTGTGGCTACTAACAAGTTCTTTGTTATATGCTCATTTTAAGGGTTTTAATCACATTCATGATTTGCAGGATTGATACTGTTGCTGGTCAACTGTCTCTTTCCCTAGTGTCAAATTGTGTGAAAAACTGTGTAGTATATTGGTTTATAATCAAATACCTGCAAAACTGATGAAATCAGCTATACTTTTGATGCTACTTTAGCTGATGTTAGCATGCTAAAATGCCAAATTTTGGTGATAAACATGGTAAGTATTACACCTGCTAAACATTAACATGTTACCTTGGTCATTATTTTAGCATGCCTACATTGGGGGTTTGCTAAAAGCACTGCTGGTCTGCTCAGCTGAACACTCTTAGTCCTGTTACCAGCAAAACAGTCAGCAGCTACTGTTCTCCTTAAGAATGAAAAGCATCCAGAATATAAGAAGCTTTCAATAATAACACCTATCCCTATTAGCTAGCAAATAAAATAAACAGAAAGCAAAAAGTATTAATTAAATTCTGGAAATGTAAAGAGATAAAACCTGAGGCTGTCAAATCCGAAGTTAATATTCTGCTGTGATGAGTGTCTGGTATCACAGTTTTCCACTGAGGTTAAACAAAACACTCTTCATCAGGGTCTTTTAAACAAGCATGTGTGTGCCCATTACAAGGCCATTAATATGGCCTAACAAGTAGTGCTGCAGCACAGCAGGTGAATGAGCACAGATGTTCTATAAACACACTCCCAAAGTCCTCGCTCACAGGACTTTGTGTTTGAGGTTGGAAAAAACATGCTGTTTGAAAAGTGAGGACAGAATCCTTGATAGCAACCCCCCTAAGCCAAACACCTTGCTTTTTTAGTGTTGGTTTGGAGCCTGGCGCTGCTCGGGACATTTTCAGCCTTGTCCACTTGAAATTGTTCTTTGCTTGTCCTTAGTTTGTATTCTTGAAGCCTCATGTCTCACCAACTCAACTGGTAGTGAGGTAGTGACTCTTACAGCAGTAAGTGGCCCCAGGACTCACTTTTGCACAGCAGTTATTCTTCTTTTGTATGGCTGGAAGTGACCACATTGACTAGAAGTTCCTTTGTCAAAGAAAAGATAAATGCAGTTGTCAGTGTGGAGAATCAGAAATCAGATGCCATAAGCACAAACAGCAAAAATCTTTAAGTAACCCTGGTCTGCTTTTCTTATTCAGACTTCAGTGCAATTTGATTAAATATGGGGCAACACCAGGCCCTCAGTTTGACAAACAGACAATGCTGTTTTTCTGACTCTGTGGGAACATTTTATTTTTCATTGTTGAGCAAATCAAGAGAGGAAGGAGAATCAGCATGGTCCCTTGATTGATGTAGACATACAGACCCACAGGGACACACCAGCACTGCAGAAGACAAGAGAAGAGCATTACTAGAAAAACTGACACTTCCTACCTGACAAACAGAGGTAAACGCATTTAAAATGAATTTAACAGGGTATGAATGGTGTGATTATACAGTGAGTATAAATTATATGCTAAGTATGCTGGGATTATTGTTGTGCTAGGACTCTCCATATTAATGTGTGGGATGGTGCTAGCCAGTTAAGGTAAGAAGTGTGTTTACTCGTGGGTTGCAGCACTTCACCATACAGCTGTGCAGCCCACGAGTTTCCCTCATCACCCTCTGGGAGCAGCGATTGACTGTGATTAAAAATGAACTCAGGCTCTATGACTTAAACACACCACCACCCATACAGACAATGTCAGTACAAGAGATTAGATCACTTCAATTAATTCACTGTTGTGAAGAAATGAATCAAAGTCTCTGTGCATGAATTTACTTGTGTGGCATCATCACTGTGTGCTAGATAAATAAATTGGTGGCCTACAAATACTGAGAGTTTTGTTTCACTAGAAAAACATGCCCTTAATGTTTGTGAAATGATGGTTTGAAAAAAGTTAGCTTTATCTGAATGCTTCTGCAGTTTAAATAGCAGCTGCTGGCCAAGTTCAGCCTGCCAGAGTTGAAAACAATCACAGGTTCAGCAAAATTCCAGGTCAATTTGAAAGGTGACTGTGAAACCTTTGCTGTTACACAGAGAACAGCTGCTATGCTCTGATTACTGGCACTGAAACTGGATTCTAATGACAAGATTTTACACAAATTGGTAAAAAAAAAAAAAGATCTAAGGAAACTTCAAAGCTGCTTGCTAACTGTGCTCATGAGCATGCATGTAGGGTTGCATCATTAAAGCATCTGCCATTTTTCTTACTGGACATTTTGTTTTATGACTTTGAACATTTGCCGGTACTTGAATATGTTATCACAGAGATAAAGTACTTTGTCCACATGCTTTTCTCTGTGAACAGTTGAAACTTTGACATAAATTGCAATGGTATGACCACTGACTGATGGGGTTTATTGTATAACAGCCAATGCTACTAGACTTAAAATTTCTATATATTGTCTAAACCTCTTCAAACACATAATAATATGACTTAATATTAACAAAATTTAGTGTTTACATGCAAAGGTACAACATGGTCTAGCAGGTAGGATTGCCGTTAGTCACTGTTGGCACCAAAACTGACTCTCAGTCAGCATTCATTACTCTTCCACCTTGCAACTTCAAAAGAGAAACAGTATTATGCTACATTACTAACATTAGTCAGCTTGCAATTTTTCTTTTGATAAATGAAAAGCTTCATGGAACTGTTTGTTTTTACCATCACAATAAAACAGATTTTTTCATTCCTATACAACTGCAGAGAAAAAAAGCTCTCACAACTTAGCAGCAGCATTTATTTTTCATGTCTTTGATTTTCTGCCAATTTAATTTATGGGTCAAGGTCATTTAATGATTCACATGACTCACCTGTCTATTTTATTGACAAGCTAGAAGAACGCTCTCTTTCATGTACTAGACTACATTTATTATTTCAGATTTTATTTTTATTACCAGACAATGATAATGCTCGGGATGAATCTAACACATTTTATATTAAATTAGGTTATACTTGTTGTTTATTACAACATATTAAATTTTCTTTGAGATATTAAAATTATCTGAGCAACAAGCTTTTAGACAAGGTGACCTGTGTAGGTATTTAGAGGATTTCTACAACGAACACCTTGCTCAGAGCAAAACTTTAGACCACAGCCTTAAAGGAGCCAGAAGAGGGGATTTATGGTGTGTGTGATTTGTTCCAGACAACCCAGGTTCATACCCAGCTTAACTTTATCTGCACTCAAATGAAGGACAGGGCAACAGCCAACAGTACCTTAATTAAAACCCTGCGTCAGTTCTCTTTTCATTGAGACAAACTCATTACTTTAATGATATTTGTATTTTGAAATGGCAGGTGCAGTTAGCAGGAGCAGTGACTGGAAAGGGTTGCTATTAATATAATGAGCTACTGGCCGGAGATAAGACAGAGAAACAAAGCACAGTGAGTCAAAATAATTACAGATGTTACTTCTGAAAATAGAGGGAGACGGCAAGTTGAAATGCAGGAAACCTCAAAGTCAAACTTACTTTCTGGTTTTTCAAACTCCTACTGTTGTTAATGGCTTGCAAACTCGTGGTAAGACAGACACAAAAAGTTCAAATAGAGCCAAATAAATTCTGATTTCATAGTAAGTCAATTCAGATGACTTACCATGTGAGGCAGCTGGATTTGTGGGATCATGTGATCATGTGATCACACAGATCCATCTTGCCAGGCTTTAGCCTCAGTGATGGACCAATCAGCATCCTAAAAACAATTGAAGCTCCTAAAGTTGTTAGCATTGATTCTGCTATAGCAACAATTTAATCTAAAACATTTTCTTCATTGAAAAAGAGCAAAGATTGAACTTGTTTCATTGCAGCTCAGCATTAAAGCCTTTTTTCCCTTTTTCCTTTTATTTCCTGTGATTTATTTCAACACAGCTGCCTGTCATCAGCTCATCCTCCTGCAGTGATGACAGATGTGTCGTGTTTTGACCACTTATTGCCAAATTGTTGTTTCACCCAGAGGTAGCTGCACTTCAGCACTTAGATCTTTGTGAATTTTACATTGTCTGTTTTCTCCCTCTGTGTCTCAGGGTCATCATAGCCAGCTCATCAGTCTGTCAGCCATCCACTTTCTACCTGCTACACTTTCATTCTGCCCCATTCACACCAGCCCCACCAATTCCCTATTCACCTCTGCTACTCTGGATCCCATTTCCTGTGTCATTAGACTACATCAAAGAACACAGTTTACAATAAATCACTATTTTCCTGATCATCCTGCACCCTGTCCTGCTCCTGGAGCTGTGGTACTTCTTGACATTTCCTGTCTTTCAACATTGCAACTATCCTCTTTACAACCCTCCCTCCCTCCACACACACACACACACACACACACACACACATGATAGAACAGAAGAGAAGCTGTAACTACTCTAGTCAATAGCAACAGTGCAAAAAATCTACCCAACAACAGAAACTTATGAATGTCATCACCTGAACCAAAAGGTACAGACAAGTGACTTTAAAGGCTTATCTGAGTCAGGTATCACTGTCGCTCTACAGGATGTGCTGGGATTAAATTAAGGCGTCCCCTTTCTTGTTGTGCACCACGGAGCACAAGAAGAAAGGGGTGAACAAGTCTCATAACTTTCAACAGAGGAAGAAAAGGAAAAAATTCACTAAATGGCAACCATGCACAATGTCCTGATGTGAGAGGAGATAAAAGCTGGTACTGAAACAAGGAGCCATTGAGTTTTGTTTTCACAGGACATTATGTCCCACAGAAAAACACCACATCCGTCCTCAGCAGCCATGAGAAGCTGATAAACGTGCAATGAAGAGTTTGCTCACGTGTTGCTTATCCCATTTTCAGGCTACAGAGAAGAGCGATCACCCTCACATCACGAGGCCTTTGACTTTGTACATTCTTTCTTTAGGTTTGATTTATTTACACATAGTATCAAATCTGCTTCAGCCGTTCATCTGCTCTTGAAATGGCCTGAAATAGCAATCAAATGTTATGAAACACCTTCAATTCCATGTTTTGTTACTCAATGTTAGGTATTTTTATTAATGCTATTTTTTGATGAACACTAAGGACATTATTGCTGTGAAATAACATATTATGTGAAGAACAAGGCAAACTAGAAAAGTTTCCAAGAATTTGTACCTAATGCTTTGTGAGTTCAGCAGCATTATTATTAGTACTGAGTATACATTCACAGCTGTGTCATTAAAATTCATCCCGCACATGCTCTGTGTGTGTCAGTAAACCTGTCAGTGCAGACACAGATCAGAGAGACAGGTCAAAGAGAGACAGATGAGCACAGACAGGTGTCAGAGTGATAAAAAGGGAAACATTAAAGGAGAAATACAAAATTAGATTAGAAGGAAAAAAACATGACATACTGTATAATGTAATATTTCATACCGTGATTTTGAATTTTTGATAAACTACTTCAGCAACAACATGTTTTTGATCATGTTAATGTCATCTAAATCGGAAAATCTTAATACAAAACAGCTGCAGAGGGTCAAACACATAAGTCAGAAAAATGTGCATATGGATACAAAAACATCATCAGCACTGTAAGCAGTTGTATCATTCAGTTCATGGGTCGTATGCAGTGTGTGTCAGTGAGAGAGAGGGAGGGATAAACAGTGCGCACTAAACTAGAAAATACAATTTCTGAAGTAATTCTGGCATGAAGGCTGCTTATTGAATTTCTTTTGCTAAACTGCTCTGCTGGCTTTAAAAGTCAAATAAAATCCAAAAAAGGGACAGACAGAGGGAGAGAGAAAAAATTTTGATGAGAGCTGTGCCATGTCACCCAGTACAACTAGCTAAAAATCTTTTCAAATTAATCTAATCAATACTCATTGTCAATTGATAACTTTTCTTTTTGGGTCTCATCTTGTGGTGCAATGAAAGTCTATATTCTATTAAACAGCATGAAAAAAATGATTTAAATATTGATCAGAGTACCAGGCTTGGCATTTATCAGGGCATAGAGAGAAAGATGAACAGAGATACAAGCTGTGCGGTCATCTAACACTTTAACAACGCCACGTGGTGGAAATAATGATGAATGATTTTTATTCTTACCACTGTGAGAGCCAAGGTCACGAAAAAATGTCACCATAGACTCACCAAATCATTTCTATCAGTTACTGGATTTTGGTGGCTCACTCCTCCTGCTAAAATAGGCGATTCTGAGTAAGAAGACAGAATTTTCTACATTGTGATTTATAAATAATGTATGTGAAGCAAAAACTGGGGGCAGGGAGATGATTTTTGGGAATGGTTTTAATTTTCCAGCTCCTCTCCACTCTCTAGATCGCTTCCTTTAACTGCAATTTCGTAAAAAGTGTGCTAGCTTTCAAAAGCCTATCTAGTCTAAGTCTATTCTGGTGAATTAACAGATCTTTAACTTGTTAAAACTTTCAATCACCTTTAGGCTCAAGTATGGAAAGCTAAATAGACCCAAAGGGTCATGGGTTTAAATGTTATTTAATATGGTAAAATTTTCAGGACTTTTTTTTTCCATTTTTGTAATTAAGACCTTTGACAAATTCCCAAAATGTCATAGCACAATATTTCAGAAATTCTATGTTTGAAAAACCAGGAGGAAGTTTAAGAATATGGAGAAGTATGGAGAATAACAATAAGTTACTTGACCTTAACCCACTGAGTCACCAGAACACGTCCTCGCCTGCTGTGCTACCCACTGCATACTTGTGCTTTTACCTTGAAGGTATAAATGTTAAGCAGACTGTGACTAAAAATCTAATGTACAGCATTTGCTAAAATTGATTTTTTAGTTGAACACTGAAATAAAAGTAAAGGTGGGAGCAAGTTTTTTTTTCCCCTCAAGTACTCTTCTTTTATGCAGCACTAATGAAGATTTTTCCATTGACAATGAATCAAATGAGTAAGGCTCATTTAAAAAGATCACTCATAGGCATTACAACACAAAGAATCATTATCTGATTGTTTTACTTCAGGAGTTTAAATCATGTTTTACTTGTTTAACTCATTTTTTTGGCTTTAGAGATGTGACTTACATGAGCAAGCTTTGTTTCACTCTCACAGCTCTCAGCAGCACTGTTTCCCACTGCAGAAAGCTTTTGTCTACTAGGAAAAAAAGAAAACTCTAATATTCCAACTTTACACTTCCCACCCAGCACCACACAGCAGACAGATGAAATCTAGCTAGTGAATGAAGTGGAGCTTTCAGCAGCTAAAGAGATATTTTTCTCAGGCATATGTGAAGACTTTATCTGAGTTTTGTCCAAAAGTAGAACTTAAAACTTAAGTTACTGCACCTAAAACAAACAGAAACACGAGATAGCTATCCACATCACAACGCCAAGAGCCTTATTTATAAAACAGACTTGAGATTATTTTTGCTCATAAGTATAACTTTATCAGAATACCATGAATAAGTGGTTAATTATAAAACCTTAGTTTAAAATAGATATTCTCTTCCCTTAGCAAAGATTAGATTTGACACAAGTGATTTTCCTGCTGGTTATGTTGGGTCAGTTCAGTTTAGGACGCAGTCTAAGCCTGTAGTGAACTCAGCAAGACCTCTATCATCAGTGTGATGTGGAATATCAGTGAAACTTATGAAGGGTTAGCAGGTGGCTGCTGCAGGTATGTATGACTATGCTTTTATCCCTTGTAGTTTAAGGTCTGAATCTTTTTTTAAATGTCAGCTAAAGGTCTGTCTCTCTGCTCTGCCTTGTTCACTGCAGGGGTGACACACACCCATGCTGTGTGTTTGGCTTTGTTTGTCAACCAGGTTAGTCCATCAAATAGGACCTGTTGATTGGCTCCCATCTCCTCTGCTATTGCTATTAAAATTGGGATCTTTTCTTCTCAAAAGTTAATTTTGTCCTTTTGTCTGTGGGTTTTCCTCACTCTTTTGTATTCGTGCTGGCATAAGAGATTGTCCCTTTATTGTCCCATAGGGACGAGTTGACCTTTGATGTGTCAAAGAACATCATCAGAAGTTTGTTCAAGTGTAAATCTGAGGACATATTTATAAATGAGCCTTTTTGTAATGTCTGGGTTTTTTTTAGCTTGTTGTGAAATGTGAGTTCTGCATAAAAGCAACTATAATACCAGTGCAGCTTTAATTTATAAAAATATCATGGTTTGCATTTTAATCTGGTTATTTCCTGTTTTGCCTAATTTGTCATGGCTTGTGTTGCTTCCTGTCTGTGTGTGCCTTCCCACCTTTTTGAGTGAGGATTACTTTCACCTGGCTCTTCTCTTCCATCCCTCCCTAATGTGTTTACATGTGTGCTTTTCACTCACTCTTTGTCAGTTTTTCTGCTTCTGTTCCAAAATCCTGCTTTTGCTCATGCCTTTGTTACTTGTGCCATACGTATGTTCATAAGTTCAGTCTTGTATTTCTCTAATGTTTTTTGATTGCCCTCAGTTTGCCCCCTCAGTTTTTGTTACTGTTGAATCTCTTTGCATTGTTAAAGCTTGCCTTTTGCCACATCAATCTGCCTGCCTTGTTCTTTTGTGTTTAGGTCCTTCTGTGAACTCTCAAAGCCTGACATTAAAACTCAGCAAAATTATTGTAAATTATAAAGCTCTTTTTGTTCCAGTGGCCCCAGGAAACCCAAAACTATTAGGAATCAATAAACACACCAGAGGGAAGCCATAGAAAAGTTTATTTCCAGTAGCAGCTTTTGTCTCGCTGCAGCCTGGAACATCTTGTTGGTGTGACTGAGTGGTTACTAATAACTGTCAAAAGCCTGAAGGCAGAGGCTTGGTTCAGAAAAAAACAAAGTGAACAAAACAACAATATTAACATTTTATTCATGCATACTGCTGCACAAAATGCCACGAACACACTTGAATTCTAAAGGTTCATGTCGGCAAATAACTCATTTTGACTGCTGAATATAACATCACAGCACTTGACAGCAAATGGAGAACCTGAGAGGCAGACTCTGAAGGCCACTGCAGGGTGTTAGACTCATCGTGATCCCATCATAGACTCATCTCGGTCCTATTGTGCATCTCTGTCTTCATGCTGCTGACCATACAACCCCGACAACAATATCACTTCTGCAGACAGAATGCTTCCTCAGGCTCTGTGAATTGGTCTGAGATTGTTTAAATGTCATCTCACGCAAGCCATTTTCACTTTTTAGTTTATGTATCTCTCTGTGAGATTCTCAATCATCGCCTGCCTCACCAACGACTCCTGGAAAAGATACTGGGGCTCCAGTTTCCTTTATAACCAGTGCTTGTTAGTTATTTCTGCTGCAGCTTTGTTACTGTGGGAAAAAAATGGGAAAAGGTCAGAATTTAAAAGCTGAAACAGTGCAAACACAGAAAACGTAAATTGTTAGTGAAAGGATTTTTTGTCCTCTATATTAGACACGCAACACTGACCTGATGTGTTTGCTTTTTTCTACCAATTAACTTGTTGAAGAGCTGACTGTTCGCAGTGCTAACAGCCCGAGCGTGTTTCACTATCTACTGACCCTGAGGCCAAAGCAAACACTGAATCTCTGTCCATCCATCCATCCATCCATCCATCCATCCATCCATCCATCCATCCATCCATCCATCCATCCATCCATCCATCCA
>JAPZDY010000025.1:21127422-21139285 GCA_029783645.1 Ctenochaetus hawaiiensis
TTGTTGTTGTTGTTGTTGTTGTTGTTGTTGTTGTTGTTGTTATCGTTAACGGTTATTATTATTAACAGCTATTATCAAACATGTGAGTGGCCCATAAATACTTACAAAGCTATACTTGAAAACAATAGAGAGAGATTTCCCTGAAGGTCGTCAGTGCCACATTATACAAGATAAAAAAAACACTGGCCGCCAATACCGGTATCTCTGGCCAAGAAGTTGATTTTGCGCTAGGCAAACTGGGAAATCGATTTCTTGAACGTCTTGGGGCATTATACAGCCGGGCTTATTCAAACTACATTCCCCATAAGTCTTTGCGAGGTGAAGTTGGGTTAACATGCTGCTCCCCACGCAGTCCGTGTTGTGGCAGCGATAAATGTGGTCCTTGAACGGCACATAGCCCAGGCTCATTCGCATGGCACAGACGGGCTACGGGTGTATTTTGACTTCAACACGTAATTTCCAGCGTAAGTGTAGTCTGCTTTTCATTCTCTGCTTTAGTATGTTTTACTTCAGTGGTGACAGCTAATATTTCTGCCCGCAAGGGTTAGCAGTGCAGCCAGCTAGCATGCTGCTAGCTAACGTCAGTTTCTAGCCTGAGTTGGCAGCACTTTAGAGTTTGGCCTTAACAAACCAGCCTGTAAATCAGTGTTCAATGTAGAGCCATTGTCTGCTAATAAGATACAGCCCTGTTTGTTTCACCTCTTGTTAGTGCTCTGGCAACCCTCCTCCTCCTTGTCCTCTAGACAAAACTGGCCAATGTCAACTAGCCTAAAATAGTACCTATGAAAAGCTAGCACGATTTAAGCGTTACGTTTCCGGTTGAAAATACTGCAGGAAATATTTCAGCACTTTCTTTTCCCTACAGCTCGTTTGAGGGTTCTTATTTTGAAGATAAACGTATGGCTTTCCTTTTTTAATATAGGAGGTTCACACAGCTCTTGCATTAATTTGTGTAGCTATGTTACTTGAATATTTGCTAGAAGTGAAACTTGATTGTAAACACCGCTTTGTTTTTGAGCAATAGCGTGTGTTCACTATCGGTACCTTCTTAGAGCCAAATTTGAATTCGCTTTATGTGTCTGTTACGAACATTCTTGAACTTTCTGCGGAAAACTCTTAACATCCGTTTGTTTGTTTACCTCAGGTGCTGCATTTATGATCGTACAGTCATAACAGAAGGTATGTCCAGGACCTCTGCCTTGTCATAAAACTTGTAGGATGAAAAGGAGTTGACGTTTTCAGAGTAATCCAGAAGGGATTTTTTCAAATATGCCCGTTTGGTCCTGATTTTCATATCTGCAATGATTCAGAGTAAATTAAGGAACAATAATGAAACTCAAAGAATTAGTTGATTGAAGAAAATAAAATGGTAACCATTAAACAAATTTCTAATCATTTTAGCCATAGTTTAAGTAAAATGTCAAGAGTTTTTTTCAAAAGTCAATATTGACAGGGGTAATAAATTCATGATCATAGTTTACATATTAGGCAGCTCACAGACATTACCTTGAAGTCATAAGGCATGTGGTTAACATTACTTTCTGACATTTTACACAAGGTGACTAATCATAAAATAACGTTCAGGTTGATATGACATTAAATGCTGTGGAAACAAGAACATAATAATGAAATATGTGACTGCCTAAATTTGGTCTTTATCTGTGACTTCTTTGTCTCATCTTAGTCTGTGTTTAAACTTCACAGCAGCAAAGGGTAGAGGAAGAGGATGATAATGCAGCGCATCCTAACTCATGGGACCCTGCGGCGATTGGCAGCAGCACGCCCACTGCTTTTGGGTGTCACCGTCCCCGAGCCGCCACTAGCATTATGTTGCTGTGCTGTCCGCCTATCACTGCCACCACACATAGGCAAGCACTGGCTGTCAACCTCTTCCTCCAGCAGGGCAGAACATCAGCCAAAACTCCAGCAACCACAGAAAGAACCACAGTCCAGCTCCACACCTCAAACACAGCAGGACCAGATAGAGGAAGCTGCTGAAGTGGACCCCCTGCAGGACAAGTCCATTGGTCTGTTCCAGAGGTTTAAGAAGACCTTTAAACAATATGGGAAGGTGATGATTCCTGTGCATCTCGTGACGTCCTCAGTTTGGTTTGGAACCTTCTATTATGCTGCTATGAAGTGAGTCTTTTTATGAGTTCTGTTGAGTCTTTGCAGTTGACTTCCCATTATACAGCCTGATTCCAAAAAAGCTGAGACACTGTCTAAAACATGTGTAAAACATAATTAAAAACAAAAGCAGGGATGCAAATCTAATACTTTGCTTTGATATATACTATATTAAAAACAGTACAAAAGCAATACAATTAATGTTTTACCTCATGAACTTCATTAATTTTGGTAAATATGTGCCTATTGTGAAGGTGATGAAATAAGTTGGGGCAGGTTTAAAGGTGAAAAGACTGAGAAAGTTGTGGAATTCTCCAAAATCATCTGTTTGGAACAATCCACAGCTGAACACAGTTTATTTGCAAATAATGGTTCTGTGTTTAGCTTAATTTTTAAAGTGTCCTTTTTGGAATCAGGGTAGTTAGATCAGATTGACATGTTTGATTTATTCTATGTCTGGGTGAATAATAGATCCTGATTGGCTCCAGGCTGTCCATCAATTTCTCATATAAGACACCTGCTAAGTAGCTCCAGTCAGAACTGTCTGTTCGCTGCTTTAAATCAATGGCCAAGCCACCATTCACAGTGTAACTACCTACCTCAGGCTGTAGGTGACAATACACAGTGATAGCCTGTTATTTGTTTGTGACTTTTTTTTGTATTGCTATGGGGACTTTTCTCTTGAAAAAAGTAAAAAGATATTTTTTCAAAAGCCATTTTGTTACAACACAGTATCATTAACACAGCATTGCACAGTTTTATAAATTATGTTTTTTTCCTCCACCAGAGGTGTGAATGTAGTGCCATTCCTGGAGATGATTGGTCTACCAGAGTCAGTCGTTGGACTTTTGAGAGACTCCTCTAGTGGCTATGCTCTGACTGCATATGCCATGTACAAGGTAAATCCAGCCAGGATTTTTCACATTTTGCTGATTCCTTGAACAACTGAGACTAGAACGTGTCTCATTTACTCTGTTAGCAGATATACCGTCTTAACAGGTAAGTAATGGATACAGGCCTTTATGTTGTCCTGCTGATCAGCCAGTGTGGTTTTCTTTGTTTCCCTGCAGATTGCGACCCCTGCTAGATATACAGTGACTCTGGGTGGCACGTCACTATCTGTTCAGTATCTTCGCAAGCACGGCTATTTATCAACACCACCACCAGTTAAAGAATACTTTCAGGACAAAATGGAGGAGACAAAAGAGAAACTGACAGAAAAGATGGAGGAAACAAAGGAGAGATTTTCAGAGAAAATGGAGGAAACAAAAGAACGAATCTCTGAGAAAATGGAAGAGACTAAGGACAAGTTTTCTGAGAAACTGCAAGAAACCAAAGACAGAGTCTCTGAGGGTAAAGCGTTTTTTAGAAAGAAAAATGATTAGCAAATCATGTTTACAGATGGTGCCTCTGAAAAAAAATAATCCTATTTTGACCTTGGTAAGTAATCAGTGTGTTTGGGGCAAGTAACAGAAGGCACTTCTGAGAGTGTTTGAAAAGAAGAGAGACATCCCACCATCCTCGTCCTCAAGTTACACAGCACAAATTTCAGTCGTCACCTGTTGTCTAAGTGTCCAAATTCAGTCCCAGATTGTCCAAACTCTGCCACTGTAAGTATAGACTAGACAGCAGCTTAGCAGATTCCTGGCAACGCTACATCCTGGCTCGTCTCAGACTGGATTTACTCAGGCTCAAGTGAACGGGACTTTAACTCTTGGTTGACTGTAAGTTGACTGTTTGAAGAGAAGCTGTGGTCCAATTTCTCTTCTCATACATAAGATAAAAAAAAAAGGTCTGGGCTTCTAAGGGATACAAAATCAAAATGCCTGTAAAAACAGCATGCACTTAAGACTGATGGGAGAGAGAGCCGTGCTAATCCTTGTGATTGTTAGGAAAATAAAACTTGAAGCTCATGATAACCTATGTGTACTAGTCCATTAAAGCCTTCCAGAAGGCTGTCACCTTGTGTCTTTTCTATTGCAACAGAAATTAATTTTTTAATGAAATTTTTATCCAATAGTCCGAGCTAATCTATTGCATTACTGTACCACTTTAATGCACTGACTGAAAGTTGTGTAAGACACGACGAAGTCTGATGGCTGTATGAAAGCTGTGCTTGGAGCAGCTGAAGTCAAAGTATACATCAGTTTGCATGTGATGAGTTATCAGTCATCCATGGAAACGTGCAGTGGGTTCAACATGTAAGACTAGTAGACACACTGTAATACAAGGGCAAATAAAATGTCTTTGGTAAATAGACAAAGTTCTTTGTTGTCAGAAATGTAAACAGATGTATGATTAAAACCACAGCTGAATAAAGCCAAATGCTAATAATCACATTTTGTATGCTGCTTTTGTAGGAGTGTGACTTCAAAACAAGAAAACTAAGACTTCTTCATACTGTGAAGTAAACTGTGTACATAACTTGTGAAAAAAAAAATTAGCTCATAATAAAACAGTCTTATTCAACTGTATAAATTGGTCTGATATGACCAAAAGCTTATAGTGGCCAATGATAGGATGTTGAAGGTAGGCATTGTGTAATCCACATTTTACTTAATCAGCCTCATGACTTTTTGACCTGTTTCTTTCGGTGTGTCTTTTACACTGTGTAGTAAACATTTGCAGTTATATCCTGGATATCAGATGATGTAGACTTCCAGACCTTCCTGCATTTGAAATCTTATTCAAGTAAAAGTATTAATGCGTTTGAGGCTAAATATTGCTAATTGTAGCAATTAATTTTTTTGATGATAAAACATGACAGAGGGTGTGTAGTAGTGACACACCCACCGCAAATTATCAGCAGATTGTGCAGTTCCCTTCAGCTGTACAGAGCCTCCACATTTCAGTTCAACCACTCATCCCCTCGTGTTGAGTTCAGCTTGTCCAGCTGTCATAGGTGTAGCATCATACTGCAGGTGTTTCTTAGTTAAAAGCTTTAGAGAAAAGCTACTTTCCACCAGTTGTCCAGCACCAAATAGCAGGGTACATACCAGCCTTAACTGCATCCCCATCGTCCCTCTCTCATGACTCAGCCCCTACCAACAAGGGTGCAAGGCAGACACATACTGTGTAATGGACTTCTAAAGACGGTTGAGCAGATGTAAAGAAACATCTGTAATCATGTGGAGTCATGCATCTGGCAGCCTGATTCATGTACAGCAAGTCTCCCTCTCCATCAGCTCTGTCTGTGGCACCTCCTGAGAAAACTGTCTTTTTAGCTGCTAAATGTGTCACTTTGTTCACCAGCTTGTCTCTGCCTGTGTGTTGTAGACTTTTGCCCCCAAGTGGCCAAAAGTAATCACTGCAGCTGAAGGTTTCATCATGGAACTCCTGATCTATTATTGGATATAACCATGTTTTGGGTTTGTTTTTTTTTTGTTATTTTATATATTTCTTGGTAGTATCAGTTATAATAGTGTATCATGATTACACCTTGGGAATAGCTGCCTCTGAAGATGTCTGTCTTTCTGCAGATTCAGAAGCCAGTATTGCACAATGACGTTACTTTCAAGGAAACTAAACCAAACTTTCTTGTGACCACCTTGGGGTAAATGTTTGGTGTATTTCTTAATAGTCTCAGAGGGACCTTTTCCTCTTTATCTTTGGAATGAGAACTCTTAACAACAGACTGCAGCCCTCGCTCCTGTTCCCTTGAAACGTTTTACTGTTCATTACTTTGGTTATCTATCACTCAAAGTAGTCATTACTACCTAAAGAATAGAAAATGTGTCCCTGGAATCTGCTGAAGTACAACTATGAAATATCATAAGACAGAAACACATTCAAACTACAAGCACCTTGAAATTGTACCAAGAGCAGCATTATTACATTTTTGCCACTGGGGGAGAGCAGAACAAACTCACATAGTTCCCCCTTACAAAGTTAATCTGACCAATGTGACTTACTCACCTACTAACACATTCAGCAGACAGAGCAGCACGAACGTTTGGAGTCATGTCCCTGTCCTGTCAAATAGAGGTTGAATATCTATTTTGTTTTACTCATCAAAAACATGAAACAAATGGGGTTGATCTGCAAAATGCTCCACTGTGACTCACTATCTCATCCTAAAGTTCGTCTACAGTTTATCACAAAGTTTATCAGAGCATATTGATGAAAAACAACTATAATGAAAGCAGGGACATTGAATGAGCTGAAAGACCAAACAAAGCTGAGGGAAACTGAAGAGCTGGATACTAATTTTATAAGACTTCATCACTAGAGTGACAGCTTTTCATTAAGCATTTATTTGATCCATTCTGAATGCTGAAACATTGATAAGTGCAGTTTTAAAAACAGTATTTGAGTCCAACTTAAAGGTCACCCTTATTAAACACTTTGCATTCAGTAAAAAAAATCAGCTGCTCTGTGTGATTTCAGAAGAGTTTTTCAGTCACATTGCTGAATATTTGTTCCCCTGAGATAAGAGCACTGGTAAGCTGTGGGTAGCACAACAGAAAGTGCTTAGCAGGTTAAGGTCAGCGTACATACCACTTAACGAAGAGTCGGGATGGTCTCAGAATTAGTTTTCTTAGCTGTCAGTGCCCAGAAAGGCTAAATACATTTAAACATCACGCTGTCAGACCCTGGACGTTCTCCAGCCTGCCTCCTTCATTATGAATCTTATCTATATGTAAATATGATAGTGTTGCTGGGCGCTGATGGGAAGTGTGTGTGTTACAATGACCTCTGCTGTCCAAACTAATGAACAACTGTTTATGCAGTCCATGGCCCCTCACACAAGCACCTGTCTGTTCTCCCACAGGGAGTATGACACAGAGGACGGAGCGGCGCTGCGACTCCTGAAACAATTTCAGTGTAAAGACAATCTGTGTTCCTCAGGTGTGTGTCGGTGGCTGAACATGACTCAAGTGTCAAGATGCCTTTGGGAAACCTGAGGTGAAGCACGGGTCAAAACTGTCTGAACTGTCTGAAGTCTGAAATTTTTCTCTACTTAACAAAATTTCTTCCTGGAGGTCAGTGGAATTGACTTTGATGAAGCTGACAAACTGTGTGTGTGTGCGTGTGTGTGTGTGTACATAAAGAAGTTTCAGTGGAGGTCACATTTTCTGAAATAGTTTGTCCATAAAGCTTTGTTTATAGTCTTTGAGTGGAATAATGAAAATGTTACAAATCAAACTTTTATTTGAAATCTTGATGGTAAAAGGTCAGTTTACTCAAAAAAAGCAACATATGTTCTCTGTTAGCATAGGTTGTGTCTTAGCTGGAGGTACGCTTTGGTGTTATGTGGCTGAGTTTTGGGATATGCTTCTCTGAGATTCACCTCAGTTGTCTTGGGGGGCCTTCACTTAAATACAGTGGCAGCGCCATCATGTGGTGCTCAGAGCATTAAAAAAAAGTACATTTCTTAAGTAGCAGCAACATGTCTGTCCAGAATTGTAATCTTAAGTTTTACATTTTTTATAAGAACTGTTTCTCCTGCAGAGAGTATTTTGTGTTCAAACTGGTTATCAGAGTGTAGAGGACAAAGGCTCATGAAAGCAAAGTTCCTGGTGAATATTTTAAACATCAGGTATAAAATTTTATCTATGACTGATCATGGGAACAAACCTTAGAAACAAACAAACAGTTGCATAGAGCCGGTCAGGTATGAGTCAGATTCTTTTTTTATTGTAATTTTTATGGTGAAACATAAAAACAAAATGCAGTTTCTTGTCTTAAACCGGCAAAATTAAAAGTTCTCAGTGCAGTAAAATTATCCAGTGCAGTAAAACCTTGTAAAGAAAACATGGTTGCTAGGAAGTAACTGAATATGGTTCCAGAGGTTTTCAGGAACTTTCAGCATCATTACAGCAAAAAGGTAAGTAATCTACTTGCCAGTTGCCTTGTCTTGTTTATACTCACACTCATAAAAACTAGCCGCACTTGAACGTGTCCAACTTGTTGACGATAATGTAGCTCAGTGATGGTCACATTGATGTCATGTGACCATGATGTAGTTTGTTTTGTCTAACAGTGGATTTTTGCTTCTGATGATTACGTTCATGCTTCAGAAGTCATTACAGTGTTTTTTTATTTGTGAGGATCATCTTGCTGACAAAATATCTAAATATCCTTAAGGTTTGTTTGCCAGAGCTTGTTTTCTGCAAGAATCTGAAATCCCATAGAAATATCCCTTTGTTTTGGGATATATTTTGTGTGTCTGTGTTATTAGTTGAGGGGATTTGGGTAAACTTCTAGAATGGCCTACAGGATAGTTCATCCCATTGAAAGCCAATAGTGAGAGAGGGTAACAAATTATGATTTACCACAACGGGCTGATGGAAGCTGGGAGTCCCTGTTGGAGATTCACATAAAGGAGTCATGCTGGGAACACTTGCACTGGCACTCCCTTTTTTAAATGTCATTTTTAAACCTGTGAGTCGCACAAAGAAGGAGGAATAAATCTCAGATAAATATCTCAAAACCCAGACAGATAACATCCCTAAACATCAGGCTTCCACTGGCTCTGTGTTAAGAAATGCTGTCATTTGTGGCCTGTTCATGACATCATCTGGGTTATTTGCTCAGGCCTGACAGGACACACAAAGGACATTATACACCTGTTTTTCAGGTTGGGTCGCACAATTTTTGAGAAGCAAACTGATCATGTTAAAAGTTATGTTTAAATGATCTTGGTCTTAACGAGTTTGAATGTTGTAGGTTCTAGTGATGCAGAGACTGCATATGAAACCCTGTATCTCAGAGACTACAGTAGCTCACTAACTCAAAGACTCAGTGAAGTGTGTCCAGAGATTCATAGCAATTTAAATCTGCTAGATCTGATTTCAAATGAAGCAGCACTGCCTCAGCTGAAGCTCACCACGGCAGTGTTTCCCTCAGACCAGTTTCCATACAAGAGTGAACATTTAGGCACTGCTTCCTGATAAAATATGGAGGTGAAATACTTCGTACTAGAAAGCAGTTCCCCCCTTCCCTCCCCTGTTTCCTGTCGGATGCTAAAAGCCTGGGAGGGGTTCAGACTGAAGCAGCATTATGGTCTCATCTCTGAGCAAACTGTAGCTGATGTATGCATGACTTCCCCTGCCTGGCCTTAGCCCGTCTGCCAGCTCTCGAGATGTGTGCGAATGTAGTCTGAAGAAAGTGAGTCAGTCATGTGAACAGTATCGGGACGGTTGTGCTCCTTGCAGCGTTTTGCAGCAGGAGGTTCACAGAAAGGACAAGAGGCGGGGGCTCCGGGGCTCACCCTCCCTCTGCACTCGTCAGTGAGGCTAAGTGCTTTGAACATTAGCTTTGTATTACTCCTGCGAATGTTATGACAGGTTACCAGATGGGGTCTGTCTATAAATAAACCGGTCTTGCTAAAATATACAGAAACTTTTGTTTTATGCATTTCATTTCTTTGCAGGGCTGAGAGAGTCATTAGCTCCTGGCTCCTGAGAATCTTTGCCAATGGCTCCTTAACAGAGAACATCGACGGAGGAAGAGAGGGATTTTGACCTGAATCTGAACTTTCTTGTGCTGCTTTAACGATGGAAAAGATTTGGGTGATGGAGGCTAAGACCTTGTAACGTAGTTTTGCAGAGCCATCGTTTTATATGTGATCATCTTCTCCCGCTGTTTGCTTTGGCTGAAGTGCAGCTGCTGAGCGAACACACAGCGCGAGTGGTCATGTCCTATTATCTGGCTTACTGAGAGAAAAGTCAGAACTTGTTCTTTCCCCCACAGCAGCCATTAAACTCTTCAAATGTCACGGTTTGGATTAAATAAAGGTACAGTCTATAGATGTTACACATAAGAATGAGGCTTGTGTTAAACTGGGTGCATTTAAGTTCCAAAGCCATGGGTATTAACCAGCATAGAGGATTTAAATCCTGCTCCACTTGCATTGTGGGAACTGCTCTATTTATGGAGGTTGATTCATAAACCAGGTGTAATACATTCATGTCTTATTGAAGTGACTATAAATCATTTTTTCAGACTTTTAGTGCTGTAATAACTAGGAAATTCAGATTGTTTGAAAGCCCTTATGCATCAGAGTTGTTGTTCTAAAGTTTGGTAAACATGAACTCTTCATTTCTTCCAAAGTGACCAATAAAGGAGCTCATGTGTAATGCAAAGTGACACACTGTAGGTGCTGTACTCTCAGACCTCACACAACCAACAACCCTGTGATGTATAATGACATGAGTATTTGCAAGTCATAAGGAAGTGAATCTCCCAAGTTATGAGAACAAGGCAGAAAAGTTAGGATGTCTCTGCTGATCAAAATATCTCAAAAACTACTGAATCCATTACCATGGAATTGGATTCAGACATTAGTTTTCCAGTCAGAACGAATTGAAGTCACTACAGTGATTCGCTACCCTTCTACTTGCTCCATCATCATGCTGGTTGAAATATTTTATCCAGTATTCTGATTTCTGACTGAAACAAACAAGGGCTGTAACAAAAGGCTGAAGGAACCATTTAGAAGTTAAGATGGTGATCATGATAAACATAGTACTTGTTTAAAAAAAAAGCGTCATTGTAAATATATTAGCTTCCTGACATTAGCAGTTACCTCAAACCGCTGCAGTGGCTGAGTACTTTGTCCTCTCGTCAGGCTTAAGAATGGTTGCTGTGTTTTTTTGTTGTTTGTTTCTGATATGTTATGTAATGTGTTTGCGAGTTTCTCTTGGTTTGATTTCATTTTCACTTGTTCCATTTTGTCATGTTTCATTCAGGACTATGTTATGTATTCTGCACATTGTACTTAATACTGTATGCACGTTAACCCTAGAGTCCGGAAAAACTTTGTCTTTTGCTTAGTGCTTATTGGAAAAAGGGGCCATTTTCGGTTGGTTTTTTAAGAAAATAAAACAGACAACACATTGATTCAGCCACAAAACACGAGCAGAGCTCCACATGGCCACAAGGCTACATGTAGCCAACACCTTCAACATGGAGTAGAGCTCAGTTGGAAAGCACATCAGGTTGACCCACACTGAATTGTGTTACATAAACATAATTGCCTTACCTTAATAGTGTCAAAGCAGCCAGTTAACTCACTCAGACTGTTTGGCATGTTGGAGCATCAGATCAGGTCTCAACCTGCATCACCAAGCTAACAAGCTGCTGATCGGCCCCAAATCCTGCTTATGTTACTTGGCTGCATCAGTGAGGACAGACGGAGAGCTACGTGGCACTGACTCCAGTAATCACATTACAAAACCTCATTACATATATAACACTGAGAGAACACCAGAGTAATCACTTTTAAAGTTTTATTCATTACGCTGCAGTTTGACTACAGCATAAGTACAAGCATAAAATCTTTGACTACAACAGCACTTAGAGCAACATTTTTTGATTTTTTTCTTCTTTTCTGTAAAAGTATTGCAATAACAGACCTTAGGCCTAAAACCTATTACATCACAATTGCTTAAATAAAAAGAGGCAAAAATACACAACAATTTTACCTCTGTGTTTGGATATATATATACTGTATGGTTACTGAACACAGTCATATATATATCTAGGTTTCAGCACAGAGGGGGGGAGGGGAACGAGAAGGATTCATTTTGTAAATAAAGCAAACCGATGTTACAAAACCCATGATGGAAGCAGTCCTATGGTAACTGTCAAGACAGAGAGAATACCAAACTGTTGAGACGTTATCATTGTTATTATTATCATCATTATTATTAAAATCTGGAACGATAAAAACAGCTACTTGTTGTCAGCAGTTGAGTACAGACTTCTGATAAGTGGAAAGAGGGAGCGCGCT
>JAPZDY010000025.1:21144704-21160039 GCA_029783645.1 Ctenochaetus hawaiiensis
TTATAATAATTCTTTTTTTTTTTTTTTTTTTTGCTCCCAACTGTTTAAACAACTTTGGAGCCAAAGTTCAGTCAGTCAGTCCATTCATGTAAAGGACGAAAAAAAAAAAAAAAGGAAAGAAAAACAAACATCATCATTATCATCACATAGCATAATTTCCCTCTTTTCTTTTACAACAAAAAGATAGTGCAACTTTTAGATTACTTTTCTTTTTTGTGTTTTGAATGTTAGAATGAGTCACTTTTTCCCCCCTTTGCTTTGCTTCCTCGTGAACCTTGGCACTAAGATTTGGGTTTTTGTGAGTCTTTTGTTTTGTTGTGTCGTCTGTAAGTCCTTGATTCTCAGTTCTCGCTTTGTGCACAGATCCCGGTCCGAAAAAGAAACACAAAAGAAAAAACATCATCCTCCATTCCCGGGGACATAGCCGACACCCGGGGGGACAAAAAGCAAATTGTTTCAATCTGTGCTAGCAGTATGTTCCTTTTTATGTTGAGGGAAAAAAAAACTCTTGATGCAGTGCATATATCCTGCCCCAGCAGTGCTAGCTGTCTGAATTACTAACATCGGAAAGAAACTGAAATGAAATCAACTCTTGGTTCCTCTCTTTCCTTGTTTTGTTGTAGCTAAGGTTGATATTTATTTGTGCATGGGAGTGTGGAGAGAGGACATGAGAGAGAGAGACAGAGAGAAGAAACAGAACGAGAGAGAGACAGAGAGAGAGAGAGAGACCACTGCTTGCAAGTGATCAGGGGTGAAGAGGAGAGACAGTTTCAGTCTGGGGTGGGTGGCCCCACCTGCCCCCCTACCCTTTTCTTCAAACCAGGTCCTCTGGTTGGCCGTCCTTGGCCTTGGCAGGTACTATTGTGCTTTCTGATTGGCTCTGCTGCTGGATAGTCCTGCTCCCCGGCCCCCCCACCCTCTGGTTATTGCTGTGCTGGTGTAGAAAGAACGCTGAGCCGGGGTAGTGACCCATCACCTCGCTGTACGCTGGCGGGGGGCCCTCCATGCGCCCGTGGCTGCTGGAGTTGGCCGCACTGATGCCCGAGTTACTGCTGGGTGGCCTTGGGCCACCTCCTCCAATTCCTCCTCCTCCCCCCCCCACCCCTCCCAGGCTTCCGCCTCCTCCCATGTCGATCAAGTCACTGTCGTAGATGGTCCGGTTGGGCGGTGCCCTCACCGACTCGCGGTTGAGTTCCATCTGTTGCTCTGGGTCACGGAGCTGCAGGGTGCAGGGCCCCTGGTACGGCGGGGGCTCCTCGCCATCCGACAGCGAGATGGTGGGCGGCAGGTCGATCTGATGCTGCAGGTAGGGATAAGTGGGCTGGAAGCGGCTGAAGCGGTCGCGCTGCATGAAGGAGGGAGCAGTGAAGCGATCCCTGGCCTGGGGAGCATATAATACCTGTGAGAAGGACAGAGGGGGGGAAGCCAGAAAGGCAAAGAAGGGAGAGGAGGGAAGAAGAATAAGAGAGAAGAAGATGGGAGGGAAAAAGAAGGGGAGTGAAGGAGCAGAGAGGAGGAAGAAAAGAGGGAAGAATGCAACGAGGTGGGAAGTTGTGAAAGAGGGAGAGAAATGGAGGAGAACCAATAAAATGGTTAGTACAGGTAAGCTATGACAGCTAACTAGCATCACACAATTAAGTTAAAATCAATACAACAGTATTGATATTTGATGATACAACAATATGGCTAATGTTTACATAGAAAACAAACTGATGTTTAGTGCATTTAAGGGTGTGTCCCACTGAGATGGTTTACATCAAAATGACTCCAGTGACACACAAATCAATGGGTATAAAAAACAGCTCAGCCAAACATTATTATTAGTCATCATCTGGCTTAAATTTCTTTTTTTGTAAAGGTCAGAAGCATCCTGTCTTTCTGCCTGTCTTTCACTTGTCTCGTACCGTCTTTATATTTTCTACAATATTCTTACATACATAGTGAGTTAAAACAACACTCCATCACATTTTTGTGAGCCTGTACATGAAACCTCGTCACCAGTTCTGTTTCCTTCTCAGACTGTTTCACCTGAAATGTTTGTAAGAGACCAGAAGAGGTAAAAATTATCCAGAATTTTACATAAAAAGATTACATTAACATTATATGTGTAGCAGACCTTTCTAATTCTCTTGGTAAATTTATCGTAACCTCTCAAAATTAACTTGTAAATCCCTTGGTTGTCCAACCTTTTACCTTTTTTGTGTCAAACTGTTGGAAGGGAATCTTTGTATTATTATAACTTCAGTCAGAACATCCAACAAAAACAAATAGCTACACAGTTATTATTATTTCATGCTATCTGTGTATGCAGCAGGGAGGTTTGCTCATCTAGAGAAGAATAGACCTTCTGTAATATATGGAAGCCTGTGGCTGCATCAACACTCATATATTTTTTTTTTTTAAATAAAACTTTGATACACTTTGATACACTTATATCTGGCGTCCACTTGACTGCTGTCTTTCACTGCCCTTTGGTAACACTACTGACCCCATTTTGGTTTAAATATTTGGGTTGTTTTTAGTCTCAACAGGTGAGGATGGAGTCTTTTTGAAAAAAGACGGAGACACACTTGTTTGCTTTCTGATCAGGTTTCATCAGTCAGGACATGCACTTTCATGATTTGTTACACTCCAATCACATGAACCTTTTCTGTATATATATATATATAGATATAGATATAGATATAGATAGATATATACGGTGTATCTACCAGCTAAATAGCAAAGTTCATCCAATGCCTCCCTCGCTGTCTATGCTAACAGCTGTAGTGCAGTTAAGTTGTGCTCTTTACCATGCTACTGCTGCCCATATGTGCAAAAGACAAGCATCTGCATTTCTCAGTGCATCCATGGTGTCAATCCCCACTTTAGGAACTAATTAAACAGTATCTCAAAACCAGCCCTCATGACATTTATTATAGTGAAGCTATTGTCTATTCAAAAAATACATTTCTCTGCAAGTGCAGCTGAATTCAGTGCAAACATTTGATAGCCATGAATGACGATCCTGTTGCAGCAACAAACATGTCAATGAATCACTAATTAGTTATTAAAGACATAACAGTGCAATTACAGTAAAGTGAAGAAAAGACCCATAATGCCTTGTACAGCGTTCAACACATCGCCTCGTCCTCCAGCTTTTGTCAGAGATCTCCACCTCAATTAGCTCTTCAGACTGTGACTGCATGATCCGTTTCTTCATTTCTCACATTTCTGTCCAATTCAACACATTTCCACTGTGGCGAGTCATTATCAGAGGGAACCCATTTCAATTAGTGACTGTGGCTCTAATATTCAACCCCCACTGACAAGGCAGTCTGGATGGAGAGAACAACAGACCAGAGCAAAAAAAGGAAAAAAAAAACCTGGGGGGATGGAGGATCATGGCAATTGAAATGGAGAGAAACAGTGGAACGGAAAGGATTAAAAAGAAAGGCTACTGAGATAAGAAGAGAGAGAGTACAGAAAGGAGTGAAGAAGAAAGAGCCATGAAGATAAAGAGCAGAAAGGAGAGCTAGAACGATAAAGACAGAAACAGAGGATGGAAAAAAAGAAAAAGTATAGAGGCAGAAAGATAGACAGAACAGAGGGAGGGAGGGGGAGAGAAAGGTGTATAGCTGATAGAGGGAGCAGAGCGCAGCAGAGCAGGGCAGCTCTCAGACGGCTGTCTAGACAGTGTCAGGGGAGGTGTTGCTGATTAATGACGCACCAAAAACCATCCACCCCCCTGCCACACACACACACACACACACACACACAGCCCCCTTCCCTGCATCTATCAGCCACCCACACTCATTGGCTGCGTCTCCCTCTGTGTTTGTCTCTCCACGGCCTTTTCCTTTTTTTCCCCAGGTCTCTCTGGGTGCTTTAATGTTGACACTGTTTTTGCCTCCCTGCATCCTCATGCTCCTCCCTTTCTCTGACTCCCTTCACCTGCCTTTCACTCTTTCTTTCTCTCCATCCATCCTTCACGTCTGTTCCTCCATCTTCTCCTACTTTACTTTTGTTTACACAGAAGGTTTTTAGCTGGCGGGTACTCCCAGTGAAAGCTAATTTGTAGTGGTTGTTTTGGTGCAAACTTGCCCTTTTGCTAACACATTTGGCTTTCATTGCCAATGTGTGCTCAGACTGGCCAGATAAACTTCTCACAGTGCCTGGAAACACTTTTGTCTGCTAGTTATCAATACTATCACGCGATTGGTTGCTTCTTTGAACTCTATCTTGCTCGTTTTCCCAGTGCATCTCCTCCCACAACGACTTGAAAGATCCTCCATCTGGCACGGACAATATTAAGCAAACAGATCACTAGTCACAGTGAGTATACTGGCATTTGTTTGCTGTTCTGTGTTCACGAGTCTTTGAGAACAAGCCAAATTTGATTTTGTTCGGCGTATAGTGCCAGCCATACCCAGTGCGACTTACAAGCTTCAATTCCTGAATGATCAAATATTTACAAGCAACAAAAATGCAAATGTCGGGATCTTTGTGCCGTGACAGTGTTCCTGTAACCACAGAAGAGTTATGCAAGGGTGCGTGTCAGTAAAAAAAAAAAAAAGGCCTACCAAGAAACAAAGAGTAGTTGAGGAGAACCACATTTTTTTTGGAACACAGCAAGTAAAGTGAGTAGATTAGACATAAGGGATCGATGACTGAGCTCAGGGCCTTTCTCTCTAAGGTTAATCCACTTTAGTTGCCATCTTTATAGCGCATTCTTTCTCTCTAAGCATTGTTAAATGTGTTACTTGTAGCAACTTTTGTCCTCCATAAGTCATCCCCTCATACAGTGCAATTGCATTGTTTTTACACAGAAGCAAAGCCAGAGAAACAGGAATCCTGCTGGATTGCTTTACGGCACCAAGGCCTTTTGTTTTATGGCACAAAGCAGGCAAAGGGTTTCCACTTTCAGCACAAATGGCCTTCTGGTTTTCTTGCAAAGGCAGAAAAAAACCTTCCAACATGCTGAATAGTTTTAATAAAACCACAGAGGTAACGGAGCAGACACACATTGAGGAAATTCAGGAGGTAATAGTAACACAGAAGCAATGAGAAATGTGACTCACACCAAAAACACCGTTAGCATAAAACAGAGACTACAAAAGGTTTTGTCAATACAGTCCTTTGTTGATGGTTAACATTCTGAGACTGCACAATCATTTGAAAATGATGTATTGATGCTAAAATATTTTACATTTTGCATCTTTCACAATAAAGTTTAATGTGAGAGTCATGTTACATGGTTGGTGGAGATGCACTCTGAGCAAGAAGCTCCAATCAGCAACTCTACTTTTTTAATATACAACGATCAGACAAAGCACTTAGCAGTTAGAAACACTTGAACACACAGCAGCTAAAAATATCAAATCAAGATGCCGACAGCCACAGTCCGAGGAACACAGTGTTCAAAACGTTGCACAAGATATAGCAAATGTTTTTTGGTTTTTTTTGCAAAGTTGCAGAGAAGTCAGCTGATTTGGCCAGTCTGGATGACAGATGCCAAACTACAGCCTCAGTTTGAGGAAAGCTGCCTCTTCTGATTTCATGTATGTCTGCAGCAGAGGAAAGAGTGGAGTGGCTAAAGGATGCTGACAACAAGATGAGGAAGAATGACTCTAGAGGTTAAACCCCATTTCTTTTAAGGCTGATGTCAACAAGCTCCAGGAAAAAACCTGTAACATAGCAAACCGAAACAGGCGCAGTAATCTACTTCTAATGAGCACTTCTACCTAACACTTCATGGCAGTTTAAACAATAATTTAACAGGACTGGTTTAGGCACTGTTCATGCTTACAGCTGTCATGGTGCAGTAAAAATCACAGATTATCTAAATACATTTATTTAAAGGTTCAGGGTCCACAGAGTTAGCATAGTTGTAACCATAAAGGAGCTGTGGCCCTGCTCGGTCTGCCTCCCGCCAGTGAGTGAGGTTTGTTGGTGGGTTTGATAGGGTCAGCGTGGTGGTGGTCTTACCTCCGAGGCACCTTGTCGAGAGCCGCTGTCTGAAGGCCACAGGCACCCATCCTACACAGACAAAACAACATCAGTAAAGAACAAGTCTTAGTTTTTTAAATTTCCCAGGTGGTTTGAAGATTGTTTTAAACCCATCTGAGGCTTGTAAGCAAGCTTCTGTCTGAGCTTTGGTTTGTTTTCACTTAGTTGATTATTAACAAATAGGAGAAGTCACTACATTTTCAAATATTGTCAAAATGATCTTTTTATCTCTCTGAGCCTCTGTCGTGTACGTGACAATGTCTTAAATTCACGCAAGATTTACTGTTACTGATAAAGCTTTAGAAATCAACAGTCATTACTGCTTTGTAGTTTGTTTAGTCTGGGATGGTCTTTGAATGTGAGACCATTAAGCTGTTGTTAAAAAAAAAACTTCCTTCCTTAACAACAAAGGGTGAAGAGAGGAAAAAAAATTTCCAAAAAGTAACATCTTAATGAGGACACAAAAGATGAGACAACAATGCTGAGAAACGCCTGATGGCTTCAAACCCAAAATCCTGCCCTGTTTGGGAACGAGGACAACAAAAGGCAGAGGGAAAAAAAAAAGCAGGATAAAAGCTGCAACAAAGAAACACAAATATCAAATAACTGCAGTTTCCCTTCGTCTTCATTTGACTTGAGGATCTTTTCTATGATGGCACAGTCAACAAGCCTTAGTGAGAAAAAAGGGAAAGATGAAGAAGGACAAACATGCATAAATCCTGGTTGTTTATGTGTCTGTTTGGGGCAAAGGCCACTGGCTATTCTTTCAAATTGCACTTTCTCTGCGAGGGAGCTTTGTCGGCTTGTTGCTTTCAGATGTTGCCTTCATGGCATCCTTTGCTGCGTGTCTGCCTCTGTTTGCATAATTTTTGTTTTGATCGGTCTGTACGGGGCACAGAGTGAGAGGAGAGATGAGAAAGATGAGATGAGAGGTTATTATCTGAATTTAAATGGTCTATAATGGGACAAACAAGCATACAAAAGCTTTTAGCAGCATTTCACATACTGGTCTGCAAGCTGAATATATCAACGCACCAACAATTTTGCATCACGGATCATATTCTGTACCTGATCCTGTGTCAGCGGATGCAATCTTGCAATGTGCACATAACTGAGCTTATAGGTTTCTGTGTGTGTGTGTATGTGTGTGTTTGTGTGTCTGAGTGTTTGTCCCAGAGTGTCGACATGTCAGCATGGGGGCAGAGCCGCGGCTGTCTAGACAGCGCTGTAGTGAATTAAACATCAAGGCCTGACAGAGTCTGGCTCTGAAGAAACCAATTCGGCAAGTTCACCTAACAGACTGGAGCAAAGCTGCTACCTCGGTGAAACTGGGACAGAGACTCCGACTGGGATAAAAGGATTCATTTAGCTCAGCGTAGCTTTACTGGGAACAAACTGGTAAGCTATGTTTGTCCTGCTTCAGAAATATAAAAATGTACTGTCACAATGAGTACGCGGGGACATTCAGTGAGAACAGATGAACAGACAGACATGCAGTTTTTCACCCACTATCGGTTTAGATCAAAATGTTATTGGCATGGTTGCTGAAAGAACAGCACTGGCGGAGCAGCTCCACACACAAACGGTATCTTTTTGTCTCTTTTTGTCACCTCTCGCACACATACGGAGTGTTACTGACCTGCTGCAGGGCATGGTCGTGTCTGCGGGCCTGGCTCTGCCTTGTAATGAAGGACCAGGTGGAGAGCTTGTAGTGGTTGAGCAGGCAGATGATCACCACCACCATCACTGTCATCACCACGATGATGATGACGATCTGAACAAACTCCAGTTCAGCTGCACAAACACACAAAAGCAGAGGCGGAGGGTTAGCATCAAACATTTATATGGAGTATACAGTAGGTGCTAAATGATTTCAGTCATTGCATGAAAACAAAACTGCACATTTCAAACTACATTATGAAGTTCATTTGCAACCTAAGATGACTGCAACTTAAATTTGAGTTGAGGATAATGAGCAAAAGAGAGTAGACTCATTTGGATATTTTGTGTTTTAGCAAAGAAAATGCTTTGAAAAAATAATCTCATTTGTCATTGTATTATTATTCTTTTCTAAATGTATGTACTTGTGGACATAAAATCTTAAGAGCCTACAGTAAGCTGCATACCAAGAAGTTCTTGAAGTGTTTAGAGAAAATTTACACATTAACAAAAACTGCACATCTGAGCTGAATAAAACAGTTTTCTCATCTAGGAAACAATTAAAAACAGTGATTAAGGAAATTCAATTGAATATTAAACAATTTTTAAAGGAGACCAATTCTTTGATTAAGCACTGTTCTGATTGGCTGTTATAATGACAGTCAACCAGCAGGGGGTAGCATAGGTCAAACTCCAAGTCAGTTAGTTGCGTAGTAGTGAGTATCTGTATGTGTGCTTTATATGTATATATGTGTGTGTGGGTGTGTGTGTGTGTGTGTGCGTGCGTGCGCGTGCGTGTGTGTCTGAGGATTTGACGCAGAAAAGCTTCAAATCACAGAAAAGATGAGTGTTGGGACTGTGGGGTCTGTCCCGGCATACAGTGGTTTCTTTGTGGAGATGCTGAATAACTGCTGTGTTCCTGTGCTCGACAAACAACTATCAGTGACACTCACTCACACTCACACACACACACTCACACACACACTCACACACACACACACAGATGGCAGCATCAGAGCTGATCTGGGATGACCTCCCAGACCAGGGCACCACTGGGAGACACAATGATCACTGCCTTACAGTCACGTCTGCCTCTCCTCTCTTGTTCATTGTTTTATGGTTTTGTGCGCCTTTGTTTTTCCTCCCACTCTGTCACTTTGAACCCTTCTTGTATCTCCACATGCAGCCCCATCACTCTACCCATCTTTCCTTTAACCCAATCCTTCCATCCTCCTCTTTCTCTCCACAAGTCTCCTCTTGTATTCTCCTCACTCTGTCGGCCTTTATGTCTTTTCTAGCATTCCTCTCTCACCCACCATCATTCTTCCCCTGTGTTTCTCATTCTTCATTGTCTCCCTGTTTCTGTTCCTCTCTTTCTCTGTTTTTCCCTTCCTTCTCTCTCTGCTGCTCTCTGCTCTCTCTCAGCAGTCTGAAACTCTTTTGTTGTGTGTTGTCGGCTTGTTCTGAGCTGAAGTCTTGACCTTGTCTGGTCTTGGCACACAGTCTGACCTCTGACTCATACTCTTACTCACTGCTGGGCACTCACTCACTTTATGTTTGTGTGTCTGTGTCTTTGTGAGCGTGTGTGTGTGTAGCTCTGTAAGAACAATGACACGATGTACACTCAGCTATTTGAGCTACGATGCCTCGATTCCAGCAGACACTCCAAAAAAACCTCTAATTTTTGGAGTGTCTGCCACCCTCAGTACAACTGTGCAGTTTTTGACACAACATAGGTGAGACTATGTTTACACAAGAAAACAATGTTGGGAAACCCCAAAAAAAGAAGAAACTGTGAAAGTTTGCCACCAGACAAAACAACTCTGATCATAAAATAATGCATATATTCTTACCATAAACGTGAAAATTTGAAAAGCAGGAAGAGCCAAGTGCAGAAAAATCCAACCTATCCAGAGGCTGTGCATCCTGGTACTAACATGCTTCTGATCACAAGTGGACAACATTGTACAGACTTGCTCAACTGACCTCAGGACTGTCCTCTTACTCTCAAATAAATTACACTTTTTTTTTTTGCTTCACTGTGAGTTTAGCATTAAATGCAACACATTTAAGTGCTTCTTTTGATTTAAAAAGATATCAGTTTGTCTCTGTACAAGCCTGTAAGCTATGTTACACAACACTGTGGAGACGGGCGAGGATGTGCAAGACTACTCAGTGTATCAACTTGCCAACATTAAGCAGCTGATAGAACACAGTCTTGCTAATTTCACCATTTACATTAAATTCAACAAACAGGACAGAATTTTATAAGCAGTAATACACTAAGTAGCAACAATTATGGGTCAATTGTTTGTCTCCAAACTCCCTTGAAAAACCATGTAGTTTCCATGGTTGTTGCGATAGGACAAACTTTTTAAACTTTGTAAAACACTGTGATATATTCTTAAACATTTAAACGTTTTTGTAAATTCAGCATGCATTGTGGGAACTGACGTCCTCAGTGCTGTCAACTTTTGATTGGATCGCCCAAGACGGATGTTATTACCAGGTGTGCACAACCTCCCAGTCTTGCAAGCCTTTGTAATCCTCCCTGGCTTATTTGTCTGCATTAGGGTGGGTTAGAGTCGAGCCTGAGCTGAAACGAAAACCCACCCAAACCTGCCTCTGCCTCACCACAGCAGCCACAGGGAATGGGTGGGGTAAGACTGAGAGGAAGAAGGCCAACTAGCACAAACCACATGGAAGGAAAAAAAAAAAAGAAAAGGCGCTGAACAATGAGACCGAAGCCAGTAAAACCAACTGACATTAACCACTAAAGATCAGAGGTATGAGGCTCTTAGTGCATAACAACGACGACAGACAAGCTCATCAACTTTTGAATGAGATAGATGAATTTTTTAGCATTATGGAGCAACAGGAGTAAAAATACTGTACGTAACTGCCTATTACAACAATTTACCTGACATTTTAATTCAGCATTTATGATCTAAGATGGAAATAATAGCCTAACCCAACCTATCTCTCTCACATTTCTAACAGACTTTTAAAGCTTTTCATCAGAATATGAGTCACCTGATGTGGAACAGGTAAGAATGAGGGAACAATGTCCTGAGGGGGAAGTTCAAGAGCCAAAACTGTACTAAATGATCCTCTGGTAATGTCTGCAACCACACACAAGATTAAAAAAAAAAAGTGCAGAAAGTGCTCTGGAAAAAACTTGCATGTTCTGAGTCTGTAGAGTCATATTCCTCTAACAAGCCATGAGGGAAAAGGGCTGAGGTAAAGTTACCTTTAAGAAACCAGTGTTTTGAAGACCAGCATAAACCCTTACACCTGGTCTCTTCAGGTCCAGTGAACCCTTATATCAGTGGTTGCCAGTCTTTTTTGGATTGTGAACCTTTAAAGCTTGGCTGTACCTTCTCGTGAATCCTTGACTTTGACTGTATGAATGATCTGTGTGCAGTTTAGCCAGAAAGTTCCATCATTAAAATCAGCACAATCTATGCCACATCATCTGGCACAGGTGAAATACTAGAGGAGAGAAAATAATCTTGTCCTGATCACAGCACTGAATATAAGGGGAGTCCATGGGATCACTGAAGTCATTAGGATTCATCTTCTAGTGAACATGAATATTTTCATACATTCAACAGTTTATCAGATATGCCACTTCTAACATTGCCAAGCAGAGGGTCATATCACTAGTGTGGCTGAAAAGCAATGATTTGAGACATAATGATAAAACAAACATCATTTTCTTTATTTTCTATCTTGCTAATCGCACCGTGACCACAGAGATTTGTTTGCAACCCGTAGGGCCCGCTGGCCTCTTTGAGAAGAGAAAATGCATTGGAAAGATGTTATGTTGCTAGGCTGACTGTCTCATTTGGGAGCTTGAGCCACTACCAGCCCAGGCCTGTGTGCTCACCACAGCAGCCACAGGGAGGGGACCGAGGGAGGGAAAAGCCTTCTGGAAAACCAAGTCAAGCAGGCCCTTCTGTAAGCCTGCTGGATAAATATCACATTCTCTGCCTTCTGCTGTTGTAAAAGCCACAAAAACCAGGCGCCTCAACTTAAAGCTGCATTCTCAAGTACAGGCGGAGATGTTTTTACAGTTCAAGCGAAATAAAATAAAGCGCCTGCAGTTAATGGCCTCTCCTCTGAACGTTAGGGAGGAAGGAAGCCAGAGTAAGAGTTAAGAAGGGAGGAAGGAAGTGTGCGTGGGGAGGAGGAGGAGGAGAGATTGAATAAGAGAGAAAAGAGGCAGGGAAAAAGGGGAGGCCTATCCTGCCTGAACCACAGTATCCACCCAGTTCAGAGGCTCCAGAACACAGTGTACAGCTCTGGCTCTCGCACAGGCCAGACATCAGTGTGAGCAGGCAGTCTGCATTACCAGCACCAGTCTGATGTTATTACAACAGTAATCCACTTGTCAAAACAATATCAGGCCGGCGTCTGCAGCACCCTTATTCCTCCAGCAGGCTGAATAATTTGCATTGCAAGCCAGCCGTCCCATCGCTTTTTTAGCTGTGGTAAGGAGAGAGGCCACTGAGTTTATTTAATTTAAACCATGTGGCAAAGAAAAAGACAAACATAAAAGTGGTTTAACCTGAAAAACACAGATTAAATATGCATGGATTCTGTTAAAGCAGGGCTGCAGGACACCTTTTTATTTAACTGAAGGGGAAAATATGCATTGGGCAGCTTGTGATAACTGGAGTTCCTTGAAAATTCTGTCAATACACTCAATAACTTTGGTACCCATAACAAAGGGGCACTTTTTTGATAGCCCACTTTGAGAAATATGTTTCCCTTAAAACCTTGTATTGTATAGAATGTTTATTCTGCATAAAAGGAGGGAGGTGACAGCAAACCCTAGAATACTGACTACTTTTTTAGAGTTTTGATGCTCTGCTACTGACAGATTTTAGTCAAAGTTAAAAAAAATATCGAGGTTTAAAACTCAGCCACAGACACAAACAACAGTCACAACAGCAGCAGCTTATCCCAATGTTCATTTAAAAAGTCAAACACTAAAAAGAGAGAGTAAACAGCACAGAGAGAGTGCACACACACAATGACCCAACGATGGCCCTTTGACCTTTGTATCTGTGTGTGTGTGTATGCCTGTGTGTCTGTCTGTGCGTGTGTGTGTGTGTGTGTGTGTGTGTGTGAGAGGCCGATGTGAGGTCAGACAGTTCAGCTGACCTGCCCATGAAAAGAAGCTGTCAGACACACAGCACACAAACAGACAACAGCAGCTGCTATCAGATATAAGCCATTTATGGATATTGGCTACTTGTGCAGTAAAAAATATATCTATGAAGTTGCATACAGGTGTATGACTTACTGCTGTGAAACAGCGGGGCCACATTTTTAATAAGCTACATAAACTACCTGGTGTTGGATCGGACTGAAAAGGACAGCTGTATTTCAAGCCTTATAGGAACTATTCCTGACACAAGTATCGGAACAACCCTGAGTGTGACGTGAAATACATGAGACTTTTATCAATCACTGTGACGAATCATTAAGGTCATTTTTCATCCACCCCAATTGATGTCCAATCATTTAGGTAGTTTTGGTTTTATTGGTGCAGGTTTTTTAAATACCTCCTTTCTGACATTTTGCTACAGACATTTTTCATGTGATTTTTCTTCTCATAAAGAAATTGTTCCTCTGGAAACGGCTGACAGTGAACAAATTTACACTAGGCAGTACACAGTCTCTGGAAAAAGACGCTACTGTTGAATTTCTGAATGGGTTTTTTTCTATGCTGCCAGTGTTAGAAACTAATTTTTAAGCACCTCTATTACAAGGGGTGGCCACAGAAGTCTCAAAGACAGATATCTCAAGGCCTGCACAAATACAACCCAAACTGCTCGGACAGATAAGACCAGAGAAAAGAGAGGAAAATATGTTTTTTGGCCACTGCGGTGAGGACTCTTGACACTCAGTACTTCTTCTGCAAACACATTCCTACAAACAACGAGACTCAGTCAATGCTGGGGGAAACCCATTTCTGCGACTAATGAGGGCGTACAGGCTTACCCTGTTTGGCCTTGAAATGAAAATCACACTAATGACTATCTATAGAGACTGCAGACACTCTGCCGGGGACTCTAACATTGTTGTTGTTCAATAAACTTAATATTTGAGCTCAGATGACCCCCACATGCTTCCGTGAGAACAACAAGCCTGGTTGGTTCGGTTTGCATGAAGGAACAGTCTTTTGTCCAAATCCACGATTATGTATTCCAAGATTCAGCTTCGAAAGTGGATCTATGCTGACAGTAAAGGCTGAGTGTGCAGGAAACGGCTCCAGCTTGCTAGTTCAGAGCAGGAGAACTACAGAAAACAGAACGTAGAAAACAGACTGAAATCTTCATCAGATATGACTGGGATTTGCATGTTCCACTAAAAACTAATAGCTTGGTAGAAAAATGTGTGAGGCAGCAAGCAAGATTTTTTTTTTTTTTTTACTTTACCAAACCAAACTGAGCTCAACGACCCTCCAGCTGGCTTATTTCCTTTGCAGTTATTTCCTGTTTCCTGCTGCACTCCAGAGCTACAACTCAGTCATGAAAAAAATGACTATTCTCACAGTCACACCTGGCAATCAAAACTGCACTTTACTGTGAAATGCAGCACTTCCTCCATGACTGAAAGAGGAAGTGCTGCAAGTGTTGTGTGATTATGCTGGTCCCCAAGTCCTTCACTCAGTGTGTATGTTTTCTCATCTGGCTGAACTGAGTTTGTCATGTATAGCCACAAACTACAAACCTGTACCATAATAAATGTATGAAGAAAAAACGAGAGACACAAAGACCAAAATAAAACTTGCTCGTCCGTCTCCTGCTGCCCAGAGAGCTCGAGCCCAGCTAGAGGCCTGCTGAGTTCACAGCCTGCTTCCCACCACACTGGGCCCCCACACACACACACACACACACACATACACACACACAGTCCTAATTCAGCACACATAGACGCACACAGCCCTGTCTGCTGCCACTGCCGTTGCTATGGTAACCCTTGGGCACGGTGCCGTGATCAACAAGGCCCGGAGCTGCTGGGGCGCCATGGCAGAGACCTGGCTGGCACACACACACACACAGACACATGCACACAAACACACACACACACATGGTGGCACGGAGAGATATAGAAGGAGACAAGGAGGGAGAGGAAGGAAGTGAACGTGCACACTCACACATGTAAAAGACAGTTAGAGGGAAGGAGAGAGAGTTCAGTAACAAAGGGACAGAAAGAGTTAGGGATGACGGAGGGAGAGAGAAAAAACAGGGTGTGCACACCCACACAGGCTAACACTCAACACACACACACAGGTTCACACACCCCTCAACCGATTGTAGACATGCACTGTAACGTCTAGACGGCTGGTATCAGCCTAGCAGCAACAGTCTCTCAACCCCAGTGAGTGTGTTTGTGTGTGAGTGTGTGTGTGTTTGTCCCAGCGTGCAGTAGATATCAGCCTAGTTACAGCCTCCCCTCCTCTACAACAGTCACTCACTCTCTCCATGGAAATAAATGAACTAGTTTAGTGCTGCTTAACCCTGAGGAGAGGGGGCATGTTTGTGTGTGTGTGTGTGTGGGGGGGGGGATACTAAACCCATTAGACAGGTATCTTGGGGTCAGGAGATGGAGACAGTAAGGCAGAGGGACAGAAAGGAAGAGCAAAAGAGGAAAGAGGGCATGACTGGTAGATC
>JAPZDY010000025.1:21179964-21192581 GCA_029783645.1 Ctenochaetus hawaiiensis
CTGCAGATGTGTCAGACTACACTGTCTGGCTGTCCTCTGCATTTCCTACCTGTCTGTCTGCCTGCCTGCCTGCCTGCCTGCCTGCATGTGTCTGTTCTTCTGTGTGTCTGTCTCTGCCTCAGTCATAAAGAGGAACATCTGCAGTGGATCTACAGGCAGCAGCATTAGGGCAGAGCTGATAATGATAGTTTCTCTCTGGGCTGCTCAGAAGGCAGACAGACATAACATACCATTCCAGCGTTTCCTGTCTATGCTGACAGGCAAACTATTTAACCCTCTGTGGTGATCCCTCAGAGCATATGTACAGCCCAGCAGGCCTATAAGGCAAAATCTCTGACTAATAATATAAAACCAACCTCTATGGCTATAAATGCCTGAAAAAACTAAAGCTGGAAACTTACTTGGGGATTCTACAGCAGAAAACTTATTGTTAAAAAGAACTGCAGTATATCTGAAATACATTTCAAAAGCTATGCTATAAGTCTGTAATATGCCAATGCTGTATGAATATGTAAAGCTAACTGCTGAGTACTACAGACTGGTTATGTTAATGGAGAAAAGCTAAAACACGACATAAAGTGAAAGTTTATTGAACCACTGTAAACTCAATACTGTGTGCTACATAACTTTCAGTTAAATAAAGCAACAAATACCAGTAAGTACTCTAAGACCACCACAAAGTTTCTATAAGACTAAGCACACACGCTGTAAGTCCGCACAGAAGTGTTAAATGAACAGTATAATAATACGCGTACGGGAGGAATCGGCTGATAGCGAGTTAACAGCAGAACTGGCAGACCGTCTTGGATGACTACTTAGTCTAATTTGTTGTCCTTCTGTTGCTACACTGCAGAGTGCACATAAAACGGATTAGGCACTAAAGTCTCTTGGTAGGATTTTAAGGTCAGGAGAAACGCAACTAATGTTACTCACATATCTCCATTCCCTGTGGCTGGGAAGCGGTGCAGTTGCAGGAGCAGGTGACATTGGAGTTGCCGGGGCCGCCAGGGGCCGTTAGGTTTTGCATGGGGCTGGGCAGACCGGGACACCGCTCCGGGGAGAGAGCCGCCGCCACCGTCGGGGCCCCGCGACGGGAAAACAACAAAAAACTTCCAGGCAGCGGCAGCTGAGTCCGCCGCTACGAGTTACTCCCGACAGTTTCGCACTTATCTTGCACGATTTTTCTCACGCCATATTTGTCTCGGTGCGGCTCGGGCAGTGAATTAGAGGGAGATTTTGGGACGAGCCATTGCCCGTTGCTAACGCATTGTACAGTTCTTTCCGTTCCTTCCTTCGCCGCTGAGAGCAGCTGTCCTTCCCCTACTCGAGCAGAGCAGACACCGCGGGCTCAAGCCCCCGCCCATTAACTGACTGACTGCCGCTCTGGCCAATCAGAGAGCTCCAGAGGAGGGCCAGACAGAACTAAAGAATGGTGCTGCCTTCAGGAACCGACCGAAATAATACAATTCTGCTTTGAACCAAACAAAAACATAAAAAAAACTTATATAGATGCTCTCACCACCTGGTAGAAAATAACATGGATTTTTTTTTGTTTAAATCAAGTGCCTTACTTTAATCTGTGACTGTGATCGATATTGTATGCAGTAATCATTTTAGAATTTCTGATGCTTAAAGCACAGACTTCATGCTGAAGCATCAAGGCTAAACACATGCAGCACTCATAGCTGCATACATTGTAACATTTATAAAGATGACCATTAATTGCATCCATTACTTAATGTGTACAAGGGTCTTCATCAATATCAACTTCTGACACCAGACAGCACCACTTCAAGCATGACTAAACAGGATCCCTGCACAAACAAAACAGTATTTTGCTCATTTAAAGACAGTTATGTGAAGAGACATCAAATATGTCATTAGCTTCATTTCTTAAGCTTCTAACAAGAAAAAGAAAATAAATTACACAAATTTATTTATGACTGTTTACCTTTATAATCTAAAAATGTTTTTTGTATGAACATAAATGTTCATCACAAGCTGAAGTATTTTTATTTTTGGATTTGACACTTAAATCACACAACCTGTTTTTTCATATTGTCGGCACAAAATGTGGTAAGTTAAGTTAGCCAGAAAGCTCAAATAAGGACCACTGTTGCTTAAAGGTCAATGTTATTATTTGTCACCAAAAGCACCTGAATGTGCATTGGCACACGTAGTCACAACTAGAATATAAATCTTTACGAGGAGGACTTAAAGGCAGCGCCACAAGAAGGGATGGGACAGGGGTTAAATGTTTGTGTGTGTGTGCGTGTGTTTGTGAGTGTGTCTGGGTTACAAGGGGGTGGGTGTGCATGGGTGAGTTGGTGGTGTTGGTGGTGGGGGAGCTGACCTGACTCAGAAAGCTAGCAGACGGCCGGGTCGTGGTTGACAATGGCTGTGGGAGAGCAGAGCAAGGGAGAGGAGAGGAGGAGGGGGAGAGGGAGGCAGGGCCGGGACTGGTCGGTCTGGTGTGTTATTTGGGGAGGGTGGGGAGAGCGCTTCGAGTTTCACTCCCTTGTTACGGCGGGCTGCAGCCAATGGAGACGGCTCTTTGAAGGGGCTAACCTTGAGGTGACCCCCCGCACCAGTCTTGTGGTTCAGGGGCACATGTGCAGGAGAGAAGCATTTCCCCCACCACCCTATCCACCCCACCACACCAACACATCCCCTTTGAATCTGACCAACAGTACAACTCCCACCTAAGACACACGCGCACACACACTAACACACACTCTAGTGCAGGACCATTGCAGTCTATAAATAAACAGGGCTGTTCAAATCAGAGAGAAGCTCTGAATGCCACTCTAGACCATCAGGTTCCAAAACTGTGCTCAAGGGACCATAAGAGGTCATTGAAGAGCTTTCAGGTGGCAGGTATGGTTTGATTTTTACTTCTGTTCACAGGACACAGAGAGAATAAAAGCCCAGAGGCATTAGTTTCTAACCAGAAGCCTGCACTCTTGCCGCCCAACTTTGCAGCAAATAGTGAAAGAAACATTTTTTCCAATCCATGGGAGAGTAACTCATATACAGACTGAAAACAGTTTGGGAAATGCCTGCTCTTGGGGGGTTTACCGTTTCAATTCTGAAAAACATTAGTAACTAAAGGCAATAAAATGACCCTCTGTGAACGAAAATAAGTAAATGGGAAAAGCAAAGACCTCCAGCAGATGTTGTGCATTAAGTGCCGCATCATTGGCCAAGTTCTATATCTAATCTTGCAAAAATATTTTCCTTGATGGCTTCCAATGAGTTCCACACTCCTCCATGAGCGAAGTGACACTTTTGGAAGGGGAGAAAAAATAGGCGCATGACCCTGACGCAATTTACAAACGGCTGGCAGCTGTCATATTTTATTGAAGCAACAAATTGAGGCGCTGCAGTCTCGTCAGCTAAAGCCTCAATATCAATCGAGACACTGAGGAGAGTTCTTTTCTGCCTTGATGTGAGGTCATTCTCATGTCATCACACACACAGACACATATGAAAACACACTCCATGCACGCACACCCCAGACGAGCTCTCATATATACAGACAGGCTCAGACACACATCGATTCTCTCTCTTTTCCAACCCACCTCCATCCACTCACAAACACCCCACTGCCAAGCGGCACTCACACACACTCAGACACACACACGCGCAGTCTGTCTGGAGCGTCAATTTAGTCCCCCGGGGAGCAAGCAGGGTGACACCACTAACAGGCCAGACCAGACTAGACAGCCAGCAGACAGATAAATACTAGGCACGGCTGAATACCAAATGCACTCTAGTCTACCAGCTCTCCTACCATCCCCCCTGACTGCAGTCTGCACACACACACACACACGTACACACACACACCGCACGCATAGCCTCTCTGTGTCTCTCTCATGGGAAACGTCTGTCTCATCCTGTATTTGAGGAATACTAACTTTGGGGTTGATAGGTTTATCACGCTCGGCACGTGTGCTAGTGTCTATTTTAGGAACTTTGCATGGGGCTTTCCTGCTTACACAGGGGTTTCATGTTTATTCAGGAGTTCACTGTGTTACTATTGCTGTTATTTTGTGTTTGAATCAAAGCATGACATGTTCATGTTGTGGCTAAAAGATCTAAAACCGAGGTTTTTCATATTAAATGCAGGCAGAAAAAAGAAACACCACCACCATGTGTTTGCACACAACCAGCACTACTGATGACATTATCATCACAGCTCCATGTGTAGCCATGGAAAGCCTCATGTGCATGTGTGTGTTCAGATATGTAATATTTTTGAAATTAAAGGGTAGGTGTAATGTCTGTATTTTACCCATTTGCAGCAGATAGATGATTATCGGGTGCAGATAATTGGAAGTTTAGATGAGATGTTTGTGATGAGGCCATGAACGCATCAGGGATGTGATCAGGCTGATACTGAAATAATCTGCAGAGGAAAGATCTCAGGGGAAGATAGATCCATCCCTCCCCTCTCTATAAAAACCATGATATCCACAGCAACTTCTCTATCTGAGCTTGCATGATGCTGACAGAGACACTACTTCATAGCGCCATCTTGTGGCTAAGCTTGGAAAATGTCTGTTTTATGCATCATTCCAAACATGGACTGGAAAAATTGCTCCACTTCTCTGGTGTCTGCTTCAGTTCTCCTTGAGTCTCTTTTCAGTCGCTCCATTACTTCTGAAACCAAAGTCATCTCCTGGGCATGGGTTTAAAGCTTTGAATCAATTACGACTCGTCTTCATCAGAAACCACAAGGGAACACAGAGGAGGACACAGGGAAATTGAAAGAGTCCCATCCAGCTTATTTTATATAAATGTGCTCTGTTCTTGCCCAAAAAATAAAAAAGCTGACAGTGTATTCTAAATTCACTCTGAGCACAAGTTTAATATGAATCACAGTGTGCAGTTTGAGGAGAAAAGCGCTGATAAAAATGCTAAATATGACAGGTATCTATTATGAAGAGAACATTTAAATTGCTCTAAGAGAAAGAGGTGTCCACATCCTTTTGTGGTCTTTTGTTCTGGGCCATTTCATGGTTTGGGTTTAGCCCCTCAAATTCAGTAATGTGTCTATTACATTGTGGCAGCAATTTGGGGAAAGGCTCTTTCCTGTTTTAAAGGGCAGCTTCATGAGGATCCTGGTAACAGCTGTATGCGGCTTTGAAGGAGCTTTAGAAAGTATGGAAAATTAACTCAGATGATGTTGTCAAGGTTATCTGTCTTGAGCTTAAGACTACAAATTTTCCCACAGAAGCCCTACATTACAACCTGTAATTGCAGTGTTTGGAAGATGTCATCATTTAGAAGGCAAGATCTAATTAAAGACACTATTGCTTTGAATCATGGGAAATGTAGGGCCCAAAGTTTTCATCATGTTGGCCTCTGATGTTTCAGTTTTGACCATTGTTTTATTTATCTGTCCTTTTTGAGGGCTACAACTTTATGGAAGTTCAACACTGAATCACTGGAGTCACCCACAGTGCCGTCTGTACGGAGTGCTATTACACCGAACTAGATGACATGGTTGAATGAACTTTGGTGTGCTTACCCATTAACTTGAGTTTGCTGGGGCTGGTAAAAAAGCAAAACAAATGGACTCAGACCACCTGAGAAGGAGGGTCCCATCCGGGTTTGATCGCACCATTGTGCAGTTTATTTGTGATTGAAAGAAAAGGAGACATATCACATGATCATTTTGTGATACTAGACATGTGATTGTAACATCAAATTTTAAGTTAGGTACAACTAAATCCAACTGCTGATCACGGAAAGCTCAGGCTGTAACTTGTGTGGGCTTTTCCCCGATCAACCCAAAAGTGAAAGGAAGTTAAACCAATAGTTTTGTTGGCCTCGGTCACTCTTATGTGTCCTGCTTCTCCCTGTCAGTCTTTATTTTTGACATATAATGCCCATCATTTTTTTTCTTGGTGGCATTACTGTAAAAAGAGATACACATGAGAAGCAGTGAAGTGCTGCATAATCTGCTGTCAGTCCCAGGAATCTGACTTCCCCATATGGGTCTGTGTAGGTGAACATCACCAAAACTGTCCAATGAATGAGTCAGCTGTCAGTCCATAACAACCTCAAGTTTACTCCACTTGATACATTTGTCATAATTTGACATGAATATGAACAAATATAACGAGGTGGAAACCATGCAAGGCAGTTCTTGTCACCCTGCATGTGCCACCTGTCACTGAAGCTCTTCCGACTGAACGGGAGCAAATGAGGACATTGGATAGTTAAACTATTTAAATATATCACATGGAGGTGCAAGGCTATTGGAAATCAGTCTCAGTGAGAAGAGTAACGCCTGCACACAGACTCCAAACAACACAGTGATATATTTAAGCAGATAATGTTCCTTAATGTTCCTTGTGGTGCCTGTTTCTGATTGTCTGCCTGCTTACTGCATATATGTTGAATAAAACTAAACTGGCAAATGGGAAGGCTTTTTTTTATAAATAGAATGTGTGAAATAATTTACAGTGTAAGAAAGAGAATTTATCAGTTTCTTTTCTGTCTAATCACCACTACTCTGTTCTGCTGTTTGAAAAGAGTATCCAAAAAAAAACTATGTCATGCGTCGTGGCTGAGGATGAACTCTCAAAGTTCATGGCAGCAATTGAGAAATTCCATTTAATGGGAGCAAATCCCTGCAGCCAGGCCTTCCCAGAGGACTGAGATGCCAACAATGACACATAGCTGGAAAGTCTTGGGTGTCCACATACATTTGGTCTTCTAGTTTACCGAGGTTTAAGACAAAGAGAGATAAGATTAGCACAAACTGACAGACTGCAAATGTTTCACGAACAACAAGCACAAGAAATAACCTGCAACACTGTAAATCTACACAAAGCCAGTGTATAAACTCCAGTAAAGCAGTTTCTATCCTGCGTTTCTAATGCCTGTTTATCCAAAAAAATCCTCCTGTGGGTGCAGCCTCTATCATGGGACTTGTGTGATGAAAGTACTTGCACATGACGATGATCCATTTTGACTCTGGCATAACATTTTCAGTCAGACTAATAACTCGAAACACCCCGTGACTTCTGTGCGGAGTCAGTATTACTGAATGCCATTCCAAATGTCAGAACAAAAGATGGATATGACTCAGCCTTAATACCAGGCCTGAATGGGAAGGAATGAATTAACCGCAATGCATCTCACCAGCTGACAAAGTTGGAGAGAGAGAGGGAGAGAGAGAGAGAGAGAGAGAGAGGGTAAAAGTGTGTGTTTGCTTAGGCTTCGACAGTAGCTCGCCGTCTTGAGCAGAGTGCTAAGTAACAGAAAGGCCACTCCAAACAGTCAGATTGCAGAGTAGAGGGCTGCATTCAATAAAAGCGTCTGGCATGCCACATCATATTTGCTGCTTCCTGCCCTTGTCTGGCTGCAGTGCCGTGTCATATCCTGTCCGCACAGGTGCACCAGCTGTCTGGTTTCCCACCCCTGTCATTTCTACACATACACACACACGTGCACAGGCACACGCACATGCACACGCACAGGGACACGCGCGCACACACACACACACACACACCTCCCTTCCACCCCTGTCATTTTAAAAACCACCCCTCCCTGCCTCTCTCACTGCCGCAGGCTCCACTGCAATGACACCACAGCGCTCACTGAAAAGTTGTGTGAGCGCCGGAGACAGACAAGAGAGAAAAGGAGAAAAGGAGCATGACAGACGGACAGACAGATAGACAGACAGTGTGTGTGTCTAAGTTTGGGATTGAATGAGAGAGAGACAGATTAAATACGACAGATCAAGAAAGAGATAGACAGAGCCTGAGAAGGAGGATACATGACTGAGCGAATGAATAAATGACGAGAGGAGAAAAGAGGAGAAGAAGAAAAGAGAAAAGAAGAGAAGAGAGAAGAAAAAGGGAGAGAAGAGATGAGAAGAGAAAAGGAAAGAGAGGAAAGGAAGAAACAGAGCAAAAGCCAGTGAGTCAGGAACAGAGGGACCCAGAGACACAGACAGAGAGAAAGAGTAGATAATCAGCAGGTATTGAGCTCTTTTCACCCCTGCGGTAGGGCCCTGCTGAGCATTGTAATGGGCTGTCTGCCCAGCTGGGCCGATGAGCTCATGTCTGGCTTTAATGCCAATCTCCTGAACTGGCACACGGCTCGGCGGGGCGAGCGCAGACGCAACGCTGCCGCTCTACCACCGCCAGAGGAAGGACAGGGTACGGCTGAGAGAGGAAAAGAGAGACGAGGAAAGGAGAAAGAAAAGTGACGGAGAGAGAGTTGGAGAGGGTGAAGGTGTGTTTGTGTGTGTGTGTGTGGGTGTGTGTGCGTGTGTGTGTGTGTTCCATCAGCCACTTCCGTCACAACACTGATAAGAGCTCCGCACCAGACGGCAATAATCACACAGCCAGTGAGACAGACAGTGACTATAAATGGTGTGCGTGTGTTTGTGTGTGTGTGTGTGTGTGTGTGTGTGTAAAAGTGAGAGAAGGACAAATAGAATGAGGGAGAGCAAGACAGGCACGGCGTGTGTGTTGTTTTATGCAGTCATAAACAGCAGTGATTACAGAGTGTGGATGGTGCAGGTTATAGCCTCCTGCTGTTAAGAGTCCAAACGTATAGTCAAAGGCACACACACACACATGCACACACACACAAACACACCTATTACTCACACATGAAATGAAATGATGTATTCAAACTGCATAAATCAGAATACATAAGCATACATATATGCATACCTATGCAAAACTTACAGCACACACACTCTTTACTGATCCTCAAACACAACAACTGATCCAAAAACACACAAGTTTGTGTCCTATTCTGTCAGATGTTTCTATGTAAATGTACAGACAGACTCATAGAGTAAATAGACAGAGACCTCAAAGATTTGCATCTTTCACGTTTTTTTCCTTTAAAATGCGCAGACACATTATTGTTGTTATAACAATAAAAGTGTTTGCTTTTACTCAATGTGACGGCTGTTCTCACTGCAGGCGTTTCACAGCAAGCATTGTACATCGCTCTCTTATCCTCAGGTTGGCTGCTCAGACAGTGGTCTCTGCACATTGTGTAAACCATGGCCTCACAACACAAGCGTGTTGAATTCAATCTGCATCCAAAACAAGATGCAAGTAAAACACAGAGGAAGGAAAAAGGAGAAGCGCATATCCCCTTTAGCGCTGTTTAAAAGTCAGTGTTAAGAGCCTGCTATGGGGTTACAAGTACTGACTAGACAGTGAAAGAATACATTAATTATAATCCAGCTGCAGTTGGCCAGTTAGGGCCAGTTTTAACAGTGTTTTTTTTGTCTAATTTATATGCATATAATGAAAATGGCTAATAATTTCCACTATTTTGATGTAGACTGAAATGGCTGAGCATTTACTGTTTGGATTGGCTTGAAATTATTACAAACATCTATGGTCCCAAGAGGATAAATCCTGTTTAGTTTATTGTTATTGGGGGCAAAGTCAATGTAATTAAAGCCATTATTTAAATATGAATTCTGATTTCCCACAACTCAGGTCTTACTTTCATAGTTATGGACATCAGTTAGTTACCAGTTATGAAAACATTGTTCATAACGATTTAACTGCTGAGATCAGATAGGTCTTCAACTAGCTAACAGTCTCTCCAAACTATTTGAAACTATCTAAATGAAGGTAAAACAAAATGGCTGCACCTGAAATGCAGGTATTAACCCCTCATTGAACAGGAATCTATAAACCATGATGGGTGCTGATCTTTTTCCCATTTATATTTGTTTTCATCAGTTGTTTGAGTAAAACGAGTGGAACGTCGCTGATGTTTCTCGCCATGTCTTCTTTTTAGTGATTTTGCTGTTTGGTGAGTACAACACTGACTAAATGAGTTGGCACGATTACAAAAACTATGAAAATATGTCTCCACAGATAACAAACACATATGTTGTTTTGATTTCAAGAAAATTATTTTGTACTTTGTAAAAGCCAATGTCAAAACTTAAAACAGTGACACAAATCACCTGTTTACTATCTTGGATCATGCTGAACAAACCCCTGTCACTCCTTAGTTCCTCACATACAGAAGTAAAAGAAAGGAAGTGAAACGCATCGAGCTAACCAATAACTGTTTCATTTGACTTTCAAAACTTTCTACTTACACAACCACTGGTCACATTAATATGTTATTTTCTGTCTTCATGTTTGTCATCAGTCACATTTATTTGTCTGTGATTGTCTCTTTTTCGTTGACCCCGGGCCTCTGTCCCTCCCTTGTCCTGTCTTGCACATTGCTTAAACACATACAGTATACAGTTAGACTGTCTACCTTCACTTTTAATTTTGCTCTATCACATTTCTCTAATTAAAAAACAATAATTATTTTCAGCTTTTCTCACTTCAACACTCTCACTTTGTGGGCGATATATTGGAGTTTGTTCTCCAGTAAACCCAATGCTGCAATGACACCCAAAAGCAAAATAATAAGCTGTGTTCGGCCTTTAAAGTTGATACCATGATTTATTGAAACAATGCCTGATCCAAAGTTATTTGAATGTTTTGTAAAGACAAATTTTACTTGGATTGGATTTAGTTGGATTAAGTAGAATTGATGGTCTGATTTCTGCTTGAAATTTTCCTTCTTTTTTTGTCAGGTGACAAACACTGTAGCCAAATTCTTTCACAACTTTTACACAGAGTTAGGATCCACCAAATAGATGTAAAGCTCATTCGATGCTTTTGGAGTGTGTTCATTGTTTCCATGTCAAGAAATCTCTAGAAGAACAACCTCAGCAGCTGTCTCAGCTGAGGAATTATGGCTTTCATATATCATCTCTTACATACATTTGAGAATGTCAAAACATAAGCTACCGGCTGTGAGGGCAGCAGGTTTGGAACAGATGGACGCTCATATGAACAAGTTGCAGCAATCCAAACATGCCAAGCACTCCTCCTCTTTGCCTGCCTGGCCATGCCACACAAAATGCTATAGCTCCCATATTGAGGAATATAATGAAAACATTACATTAGGTGAGAGATGCTGTGCTCCGAGCAGGGGCTGACAGATGGATGGTGATGGGAACATGTTGCAGCACCCCAGACCTGCTACCATCCTGGCAGAACTTAGCGACACGCAGGTTAGCACGACCGGAGAGCTAATGCTGCCTACACTAACACAGCTGCTTCCAGTGGACCCCTGCCTGCACTGCTTGTATTTTACATACTTGTATGTTATCGTCCCACATAGCTTTGTTAGCTCCCAGGTTGACTCAATCCCACCGTGCAGCTTGTAAACAGAGCACGGCCCGTGACAGCTTGTACCAGCTCAGCCAGCGTTCCCCACAGTCTGCCTCACTGCCATCCTATAACTCTGTAGCAGGACCAGGGAGTTAACAGCTTGTACCAGGCCAGTGAGCGTCCCTGCTCACAGCTTGCATTGCTAGTGGAGCACCCCTAGCTTCCTTTTACAGTAGTAGTAAGCAGGGCTACAGGGAGTCAACAGATCACCCCACAACAGCTTGTAACCGCAGCGTTCACTGCTGAGGTGCTAAAACCAAATGCAAGGCTACACAACAACATTAACACTGCATCAGTCAGCAGTGGCATCACTGGTGGTGCATAAAATGTCTGACAGGGTGGAATTAGCAGCAAAAATGGTGATTATTTGATCCATATCTCCATATGTGAGGAATACTGACAGATGCAGCCATGCTGGGCCCTAACCTGAGGAGTCTGTAACGTCTGATTCACAGGAGAAATATGCAGATATCCTGAATATTTTATGAGTTTCCCATATTTATTTTTTATTTATTTATTACCCAAGCCCTTTAGTGGTAATTGGGCATTAAAAAAGAGAGATAAGAAACTTCTAAATATTAAAATCTATGGTGCCAAGAACAGTCTTGCTTCAGGGGAAAACACACTGTGTCAAACACCCAAACACATAGTTTTCTTTATTAGAATGTTTTTGGGTCTTGAGGCATGACAGAGCAGATTTACAGCCAAACTTGTTTGAATTTGCCACTATAAGTCCACTCCTTTGCATCAATGTGCATCGATTTTAGAGAAAAAGACCATTTCTATTATACTGCTACCAGAATATTCCTTCTGTCATATATGTATAACTGATGTGTGCTACATAAAAGTTAGAGCCTCAGGAATTAGTCCTTGAACCTGGAAATGAACTAGCATTGTGGCGCTTCTGGTTTTCTTGTTTCAAAGTCAACAACTATTTTAAATAGGTTTTTGAAGGGATGCCTGAAATAAGGTCTGTATTTTACACAAGCTCAAGATTTTTAAAATTTTGTTCTACAACATAAAATACCTCTGTAAAATCCACTTTTCTTATTTTGACTTTACTTGTCTTGAAATTTTTGTTTTCGCAAACAAATGACAGAATGAGGCTATCAGAGACTTGCTGAAAAGGGGACATTAAACATCATGATGCTAAAAACAGTAAATAATCTATCTGCTAATCTGCCTTTTCAGCTTCATTGTGTTTATACTCACACCCTTATCAACAACTCTCAATCAAACTATCCAGTCTGTAGACTTATTCTATGAAAAATGTGTGTAGTACAGCGATGTAAGAAACATAGTGGTGGTGAAGCTGAAGTGTTAAAGGGATAGTTCATCCAAAATAGAAATTTCACACAAATCTCACATTGCAGTTCA
>JAPZDY010000025.1:21202172-21218633 GCA_029783645.1 Ctenochaetus hawaiiensis
GTCCCTTCATTCCAAGTATAGTTTTATTCAAAGCTAGCTAGATTATGCCTCAGACCTTTACGGGTGAATCAAAAGTCTCAGATTTAAATGACCTTTTATATAAGCTAGTTGGTGAGAATTTTGTTTTTAAACCCTTGAATATTAAAAATGTCGCATAGTAAGTAGACTTTTTACATAATTGAATTGAAGCAATCAATTAGTTTTAGTCAAATCTGATTCATTTTCACAATTAGTCAATTACATTATTAAGACTTAATACTGAAAAACTGACCTTACAGTTAATTAGTTTAACTTAATTTTTTTCAGGTATTTTGGCAAGTGTCACTGTTAGAGTTTGTTGAAGATGGCTTTAAATTAATCAAACAACTGTGCAGCTGAAATAAAAATGCATCAATGGCCAAACTGCTATGCTGATTAATCAGTTAATTGTCAATCATTTTCTATACCTGTAAGTGTTAATTATGGCTTCATCTTTAAAAACATAAATAGAAGAAAAAGAGTGCACTGGTGTTGGACATAACTCAATCCAAGTTTACATTTGAAAAAACAAGTTAGCTGGATGAACATTTTAGTTAGCTAACCCTATGCTAAACTAAATAGGACACATTGGAAGATGGTTCAACGTAGTAAAATTGTTTCTCTGCATTTTATCCATCACTGAGGAGCAAAGGGCAGCCACCACACAATGCCCAGGTGCCAGCTTTAAATCCTCGCCATGGTTAAGGGCAACAAGGAAAATTTCGACTATATACAAGGTAGAATACTTTTTAATGATAAGGAACATTTGTAGCATCCCTAGAAAACCATGCCATAACTGTGAGAACGTGCAAATTCAACACAAACAGATTCTGCCCAGCTGGGAATCAAACCCAGGAGCTATAAGGAGACAGTCCTAACCTCCGAGCAACCTTGGTGTATGTAGATAATTCTGTGATAAATATTGTAAAAAACACACTTCTTTGACAAATGACCATGCAACCTCCACATTACTGGACCAACAAACAGTTCAAAAGTTCAAAGATATTTCTTGAACTGTCTGCCCATCACATCCTCTCAGCAATGTAAAACTCCTTTTGAGGCTCTCAAACGAGGTTCCTACTGAGGTTTTATGTCCAATAGTTGGTAGAGTACAAAAGTGCTGGGTGCATTTCTTTATTTTCATCTTCAGATGAAAGCATGAAATATTGCCAGCGTTAGCTCAAGCTAAAGAACAACAACAGCTTGCCCAATAGCTCACTAAACAATCACAGAAAGACTCTTTGTATTTTTCTGTGGAATGTGTTAAGTCTCACATTGAGGAACACTATTGATCCATTTCAAACTAGTTGATGGAAATGCACCTAATTCACATTTTTGTGGCGTTTCAAAGGTTTGCAGAAAATCAGCTTGACAGGTAGATGAAAACATATCTTTGACTACTCTTTTGCTTTCTATTCGTCCCCCTGTTTCCACTTTTATATGTATCTCTCCCCCACTTTCTCTGTCTTTCTCTGATCTATCTGCCCCCCTTTTCATCCCTTTCCCCTCTTTCTTCACTTTTCAATCCCACTCTTGCACCCTTTTCTTTCCTCTTTTATCTATCGTCCACCTCTTTCTCCACTCAGTCATCTATCTACTTCTCTGTGTTGAAGCATTACAGAGCCGTCAGAGTCAATGGTGTCCCAGTCAGCAGTGCAGGTCAGGTAATAAATCTCTCCCCCTCTGGAGCACAGTGACATGAAGCTCTTTTATCACCCGGCTCTGTGGGGGCAGAACAGAGTGGGATGGAGATCGGTCGGTGCAGGTCTAGGTTAGTATGGAGAGACCACCGCACAGGCATTTCATCAGCCTGTGAGGCTGGCTGGCACACAGCAGACTGCAGCACGCTGAGGGCTGGGTCAAACAGCAACCAAAGAGAACTGAACGCTCACTCATGATTAAAAATGTATGAAAAACTTTGTCCCGCTCGTCAATTAAATAGACACTCTGTATATTTTCATGTATAAAACTGGAAGGTAATTTTATTTGGTTAAAGTGTCAAATTTAGTTGACTTACATATTGAGTTCAATAGTTTCCATGTAAGTATTCAGTATGTTAATTTGTACTGCGATGGCTCCTACACACTGTCCACTTTAAAGTCTCATATTGAGTCTTCTTCTATGAATGTTCTAATGCTCTGACTTTGACCAAAAAACACCATGAATTTTTAGTCAAATTTGCAATTTAATTCTTTTTTTCTTAAGATGAAACAGTGAAAGAACAGAAGACATGATTACATTCAAATAAATGGCTGTATTAAATTGCATGATATGCTAAAAGGCAAGAGGCAGAATCTAAAAAGTTCCCTCCACTCTGAAGCCACTGAGGCGTGTAAGGGTAGTATCAGAAACCAACAGTGAACAGCATCCACCTTAATTTAAAAAAAAAAAGAAAGCAGAGGATTCCTTTCTAATGCAGAGCATTAAATGTAATTACCAGTAATCTCTTCCCATTCCTGTTAAGATCCTTAGGGAGGGATCCTTTATTTGGGCCATAAAAACAAAACACGTCTGAAAAGATGACAGTGATGACTCTTAGTGTTATCTCCTTAATGCTCGGCTCTTTTTGTACGAAAACATGACTCTCCCTCCTACTCAAATTTACTGATTAAATGTTTACATTAGGGAGACAACAAGAAAATAACTGATGCAAATTTGCCTCTCGCCTCGCTGTGTTTTGAACAGCTCTTGATTATGAGCAAGCAACTCACTCTCTTGTATTTTTCTGTGAAGTTTTAACAAATGATTAGACCTCCACTCTCTGTCCATGGTGCTGAAATATGCACCAAAAGGCCTTTCCACTCCCTTCTCTAACTTATGCATTAAATAATGGACAAATCAAGAAAACCATTGACAAATGCAACAACAATGCCAGATGTATTGTGTGAGTGTGTATAGCCAAAGCTAAATGCCAACACAAGTCCCTTTGTAAGCCTTAATATCATAAGAATTAATTCTTTCAATATAAAAGCAGTAAAATGGGTATGCATGTTCATAAAGGAGAATAGAAATGATATGTATGAGTGAACTCTGTGGGAGAGCAACACACAGATGAACCTCCTCACTGTGAGTGAATCACTTTTTGCTGCAATTCCATTGAAATGAATTGATTTGATAAGTCTGTCTTATGAATGTTATAACTGAGCCAGAAAGCATTAAAGAGGCTGTACAGCATGTTTTTGAGGCGGGACATGTGATTCTGACTTAATGAGACAGAGCTGGACGTCTCTGATGGCTTTGTGTGCTCCATGACAGGGCTGAGCTGGCTCTGTTAGCGTGGCTAAAAGCTGCTGGGAGGCGTCTGGGGGGAAAACAGTTCAGACCTCCGAGTTGCTGGCTTCTGCATAAGTTGACTCAACCTTTTAATACAGAGTGCAGACTGGTGTTGGCGGGACAGTCGACAGACTGGACCCCCCGTCAGCCTGAATGACTCTATAATGTGAGTCACACGACTTCTTCTCCTTGTTCAGCTCACGTCTCTGTCTTTATCCTCCCTTCAGTCCCGTCCAGATCCCTCCTTCTCCCTTTTCTCCCTTCTCCATCATTTCTTCCGTTCCTTTCTATGCCTCTTTTTCTCTCCTCTCCTCTGCCAATTTTGACTTCCTCTCTTGCTCTTTCTTCTTCTTTCTTATCCATCCAGCCCCCTCCTAACTCTCTCCTCATGCTGCTCCTCTGCTGGCAGAGTTAGCAATGATTACTCATCCTGGATAGCAGAGCCTCAGCCTCTCTGCCCTTCCTGTCTGCTCTACCCGCAGTATGAGTGTGTGTAAGTGTGTATGTGTGTGTGTGTGTGTGTGGCCAAGTGTGTGCATACGCATGTCTCACAGATTGGTACGAGGGCAGTGCGTCACGCCTTCTCGTGTGAAATGAGTGATGAATAAATGACTGTATAATTCAATCTGAGCCCGGTCAATATGCAGAGGCTGAATATTTAAAAGCCTCTAAGCTCATCTGTCAGTGCGGAGCCATTAGCAGAGGAGGAGGAGAGGAGAGCACTGCTGGACATATTGGACATACCTCAGGAGAACTCTCCTCCTAATGTAGTCAGCCACTTTGGCCATCTGCATGTGTGTGTGTGTGTGTGAGTGTGTGAGTGTGTTTTCAGCGAGTGTGACAACATTTTGTTTCAGCGATTTTCGTGAGTGTGTTTGTATATGTGTGCGGACACATTCAAAAAGTGCTTGACTTTTAACAATCCTACTTCTCTGCTTTCCCCCACCCAAAAAAGACGAGACGAGAGAGGTGCTTAGCTGGTTTAAAAAAAAAAAAAAAAAAAAAAAAGCTGGGCTATGTGCCGGATCAGACAGGCTGAGTGGGAGGAACAATGACCTAGTTTCCAAAAAACACTCAGCAACTCCACCGGCACCACGAGCGCACTGGAGAACAGATCACGCAATGTACTGTCTGGATCAAATCTCCGTGTGTGTGCCTCTTTTTTGTTTATCTGCATTTTCATTTGTTTCACTCTTTCATTCTCTTCTTCTTTATCTGCCATCTCCTGCTTTTGCTCCTGTTCTCTACTTTTCTCTTTTCTTGTTCCCTTTCTCTTTTATCTGTCCTACTTCTGGCTAGGAGGCACAGGGATGGATGGAGCTGAGTGTGTGTGTGTGTGTGTTTGTGTGTGTGTGTACGCAGAGAGGTGGTAGCTGCGTCACGTTCACTGCTGCGAGGCCACAGGGTCCCTAACTGCTGTCTGAATCTGTACAGGGCAAGTCACAGCATGCAAGATCCCCTCGTTCTCTCTCTGTCTGCACGTCTCTGCCACTCTGTTTCACACACACACACACACTCTTGAGCATACATACGAGCTAACAGGAGCTAACTGACCCGTCGGCCCTGCAGACAGGAGGTGTGTTTGGTAGTTCCACTGAGAACTCACTTCATTTTGCGATCAATTGGAGGATGTTCATGTACCTTCGTGGCCCATTCATCTTTCTGTGGCTGCAGCTCTCCCTGCTCACAGCAGCCCGTGTGCTGCACGATATGAGTGACAGACCATAATGTCACACAATGAAGTGTAATATGACACCTTACATGCACTTTATCTAATTAAACCTACTTAATTATTGATTCTATTGTCACTTGTGACTCCTTGCACTTTCAGATCTATTCACTGGGCCGGCGTAATTGATTTGTGTTAATGTCACTGCTTTACAGGGTAATTAACGGAGACTTAACAGTATCAATATCCATAACTGATGACCAGTCTTTTGTCCTGAATGCACTCACAAAAATTTCTAACCTTAGTCTTTTAGTAGTTATTACTGCATTAGGAAAGTTTTCTCTAAGCTGTCAAAGCATTAGGCGAGCTGTTCAAGCCTGATCATCCTGGTTTAATGTAACTAAGTATTGGCCTCTGTTCCTATGATTAATCATGACATCATACTCGTCAAGTTAATTGCTGTTATCTGGGATGTTGTGACATCTAAAACCATGTTAAAAGGGGTAAGAAACACAAACAGACAAGTTTTAAACAACAAGTAGCCACAGTACCAGGACCAAAATGATTACTCAAAGTGTCTGCTGTTAACACTCATCACAGTTTACAGAGAATCACACCACTCCAACTCTGAACCTTTGAACTGTCTGCTAGCTGTGTGTACACTCAGTTTTCCTGTGCTTTTAGGGATTATTACAGACAATACAAGTGTCCTCACATTTAGTTTTGAGCTTTACCTCCAAAGCTGTTAGGATTGTCCGTTCCCAGCTGAGGGATTAGGATGCCTGATGAAAGGAGGGGGTTAAAACTAATTTCTTAAATTTTGTTTCATCACACCTGAACTTCATGAACCTTAGGAGAGTGTCTTCCTGTGACGAAACCAGCAAACTGGTTGAAAGATTTTGTGATTTTGCGTGATCGAACCATCTCATGGTGAAGCTGTCTTCCTCAGCCAGTGCCGTCCAACATGTGACTGAGCTGTCGTGTGTTCGGATGCTACAAGGCCTTCATCAGTGAGGTTTGCTTTGGAGAAAGATGGAAAGACCGAGTGATGACAGTGATGGTTCTCATTGTGAGAACATTTTCAAAGCAGAGGTTTTTGTTCTAATTTGCAGATAATAAAAGTATATCAGGCAAGACTTAATTTCAGATAGCTGGGATTGTAAAAACTGTCACACTTTAATGTGGTTCAGAGCCACAAGAGGTTGGGAACATCTAATTTCATAATGTGTCTGACCTGATGGCTTGTTATATTCTGTCTAATCATGTGTCCACTTGTCTTTGTTGCTCATCTTTCAGTCACATCTGTCTTTAATCTATGCCGTTGTTGTGTTCTCAGGTCTCAGTGATGATTGTTAGAGAGTTATAGGTGATATCTGTGATAATAACATCATTATAATGTTCTTAAAGCATTCTCCACAAAAAACATCTCCTTCAAAGTGTAACCCATGTTCCCAACAGCCCTCCACTCCCAAATGAGCAGCAGTGTTGCAATGTACATGCAGGCTGGGAGGATTTCCACAATGGATCCCAATGCAGCCTGAGTGCCACAGTTTTAGTAAGTAGTGAAGTGAGCTGACCCTCTAACTCTCTAGCTGTTGACCTAGAGCTACAGCAGCAGCTTCCACCATCTGTCCTTAAAATGTCACAGCAATCATCCCATAAGTGTGGACATGTGCTGCAGGTTGTATGTCCTACATGCTATTTTTTTTTTCTCCCCCCACCGCTAATGCATCTCCCTCACAAGTGGGATTCAAAGAGGAAAAACACATCATGGATCCGCTTTAAATACCAAAAGGTTACAAATAGCAAATGTTGCTTTGGATGTTTGCTCCTTGTGTTTCCTTTCCTGAGAAAAGGAAGGACAGAGTCAGTTTGGCCTTGTTGACCGGACTCTGTTTTTTTCGGCCCTGCTGGTTCCCATAGCGACCAGTGCTACTGCCGTGGTTACGGCCGCTGGCACTTCCTCCTGGCTGGCACCCTGAAGACACTTCCTTGGCCTCTCTCTCTCTCTCTTTCTCTGTCTGTCTTTCCCTCTTTTCCCATCGCTCTTTCTCTTCGTCTTTCCATTTGCTCTCCTTCTCTCCTCCATCGTTCTCCGAAATGTCGAGACTGCCTCTAATCTCCTTCTCCCTCTGTCTGAGTTTGTCTTTATCTTGACAGCCCCACTTCCTCTCTGCAGTACTTATCGCAGCATCTCTCTCTCCTCTCTGATTCAGCATCCCCCCGCTACTTTCTCTGCCTCCATGCTTCCTCCTCATTCTGCTCTCTTCCTGTCTCTAAGCCTCTCAACCCTTATCTCTCCCTTCTCCCTGCCCTTCCCCTGCTCTCTGCATTTCAAACTCTTCCTCCTCTTGTGTTCCACTTCAATTTAATTCACAATAAAACAAAACTGCATTCAGAGAGAAGGAGGGCAGGGCTTTTTTTTTTCCCTCTTCTTTTTCTGTATTATTTCAAACCACGAGCGCAGGCCATTTTGTTTCATTTTGCTCTCAGAGTGTCTCAGCAGCAGCACTTGAAGCAAATAAGCTGGTCAGGCTGCAATTTTCCTGATATGCATTTTGTTGGGCTGAATAATAGGCACTTATTGTGGAAGACAAGCAATCAGCTGGTTAACGCTGCGGCCAAAAAAAACAAAAACTTTGTTTCCTATGAACATTTCCTATGTTTTGATTCCAACTGTTTGGTTTCTGAACCAACATATAGCACAAACCTCCTTTCTAGAACGGAGATGAAGCTCTGATAATTCAATGCAGTGTAATTACAGCAGATTTGTTAGCAGAACAATTCAATTTAATCATGACTGATCGTTGAAGGGTGACATTTATGCTCATTACAGCACTAAGCAAGTTCTGATAAATGACATTTTCCCTGTTTGAGTTGTTATCCAGATCAAAGCTGTGTTGCAGTGCGAATGATATCATGTGTTGGTTTTTTTTCATACATTATAGAAAATATGCAGAAGAATACATCAGGCAGGCCGATGAGTGTAGATAAAAAAGGTTCTTTGTTTGACTCATTTTTGAGTGGAAAGCCAGTAAAATGTCTTGACATTAAAAAAGTAAAAGAAACATACAAGCATAACAAGAACTTCTCAAACTGAAATGGAACATGAAATATGAATATAAAATGGAATGAAGCACAAAACAATATCTGGTTTTAATAAACTTCAGCCACTTGAAAAAACTACAGCAAGATGTTTCTCCTGTGGGTGAGTTTATTTTGCTATTGAAAAATGGCAGTTCCTGATAGGTAACAGACAGATAAGTAATTAAATGTAAAAATCAAATAATTTATGAGCCAGACAGAGTCTACAGCCATGCTTACAGCTCTGAAAGGTTGTGCCTCAGCACAGAGCTGCTGTGAGCTAAACACAAGCATCAGCCTGCTTAGCAGGGATTCTTACTGAAGAGACTTTTCTCTCGTCACAAAGATTGTGAAGTAAACGGTAAAAATTTCACACAAAAAAACAGGAATGTGTGCTTGCATGCATGTGATTCACAAATGCAGCATCTTGCTGGATTACAATGTGGTGCATTACAGCAAAAGCTGAGCCTGGTTAAACTATGTTGCTGGTCTGCATTACATGTGTTGGCACTCGACTACATGATAGGACTGTTGTTGAAATCAGCACTAGACAAGTAAAAACAAGGCTGTCCATGGGGCTCAGTGGAAAGTAAGACATGTTGTTATGATGCATACAGACTTTACATGCACCAAAGTGGTGGACCAATCAGCCGACAGTTCAATCCTTAGCAACATTCTCCAGATACGACTAGAAACACAAATTATTTACTGCTCCCAGCTTCTCAAATATAAGAATCTGCAGCTGTTCTCTGTTTCAAATCATTATCAACATAATATGTTTGGCTCTTGGACTTTCGACTAGACAGAAATCTCCTTAAAGTAATCATAAAAACGAGTTGATAAAAATAACAATTAAGTAACTGCAGAGATACAAAATTTCAACTGCATCCTTTCACTTTTATGTAAGCTCAGTGACTGACAACAGAATGATAACTGACTCCTCTTCTTCTTCTTTAAAACAGTGGGAGTGAGAGCAGAGAGGAGCAGGAGAGCAGCGTACAGTCAGAGCAGATGCAGCCACCTGGGCAGAGCCTTTCATTCATTTTCTATGAGGAGTGGCGTATCCCTCATGAGGAGCACAATGGGATAACAGGTGGTGAGAGAGAGAGAGGCAGACAGACAGTGCAGAGGCCAAAGTTGAAATAAATAAATCATGGTGTGGTAACAAATCAAACCTGACACCCATTGTGTATATAATGTGGATAAATGTGAGCTGAAGACGATAATTTTACTGCAACTGCAACAACAGCAAGAGCAAAGAGTACGTTTGCCTCTGGTTTGTCAGTGGGATTGATCGGCATCATTAAGGGTATAAGTCAGGTTTTTAGAACTCTGTCTGTGTGTGTGTGTGTGTGTGTGTGTGTGTGTTTGCGTTGGGGGTCAATAAAAAAAAATGCATATTTGAGTTTAAATAATAAAGGCCACTTACAAGTTTTTGTGAACAGAGTCTTGATATCCTAGGCCTGAAAAATGTTACATTTGCTTCTTTGCTTAAATGAACTTTGTCCTTTGCTGCCATACCTTTGACCTAAGTATAATCTGTTTTACAAAAAATGACTTAAAAAAATAATACCGTGCATTATTTTTACCTGAAATCTTGCAGAGGAGTTATTTTATTGCCCTAAGTGGTCTTTGCAGGTCTTGTTTTCCTGCTGCAGGTATAATTACACAGCACAGAGGGTAAAGCAGTAGTATCTATGTAGCCTGACAGGCAAAACACTGGGCAAAAGCAGACTACAAATCACTCCCTACTGGTAGTAAAGCTGAATTAGTGTAAATGCACGGTAATAACTGAAGAGAGCTGGACAAACATTTTTTATTAACTCCCCTCTTCTCTCCTCTAAATGCAGATGGACTGTATTAACATATTGTTTGTAGAGATTTTAGAGACTAAATCAAACAGAAACCATTAAAATGAGGAAGGCAAATAAGATTTGGAGGAGGGAAAGTCAGAGGTGCTGTGATTTGTAAAAAATGTGGTCTTTATTTTAGAAAAAAGAGAAAAATTATAATGTTTGTGCATATCACTTTTACACTGCATCTTTTAGTAACCGTACATGGAGGTCAAAGTTCAGTGCAAACTACTTAACTGGACAAGCACCTCTGGAGCTGCAGGATGAAGTCCTGCAGCTGAACCCTTGACTTCTGATGAAGGATCAGGGCTTCACCGTACACACAGCAAGTGTAGGTGCAGTATACTGCATAATCTGTATGTGAGTGTGAGTCAGACTGCATTACTCCCTGATGATGATGATGATGGTGTATGTGTACCTTTCTGTATGTGGGACTGGCAGTGTCTCTTATGTATCTACTCCTGTGTGTGCCAAAATGTGAGTGTGTGTGATGGTGTGTGTGTGTGAAAGTGTGTATTCGTATCACACTGCGTTTTGTCCTCCAACCATGAAGCTCAGGTCTGCATCTCAGTCAGCAACTCTTTCCCTGCTCATCAGCACTCTCTTTGGCGTCCCCTATGCAGCTGCTGCCACACACACAGACACACACACACACCACACACAACTAAACACACACACATATACAGAGAGAGGGATATACACGCACACACAGAGAGAGGAAGATGCACACAAAAGCAGTCATACAGACATAAAATACATACAAAGTCAAACATGCGAGGACGTTCCCACAGAGATAGACACACACACACACAAACACACGCACACACACACACACCCTTGTGTCCCTCTCATCTCAGTCAGTCTCTGTGACAAACATCTGGACCGTAAAGAGGAGATGATGGCGTCCCACAGCCCATAATGATCAGTCTGTCACCGTGGAAACCGCACACTGTCGCCGCCCACGCCGCTGTCGCCAAGGTGTGATACTCAGGGAGACGGAGGAACACGACGTACCGATAAACAAACAACACAAAGTTTCCCACATGAAGCCTTCTGCTGCTTTAGCTCTGGTTTCAGGTTGTTCGTGTTTGTTCAGTAAATTAAAAGAGAAAAAGAACCATATAACACCATGTTCATTATCTTTTAGTCAATTAGCAGTAGTCAGTCCCTACGGGGATGTTAATAACACATTAAATTGGAGTTTTGCGCAGAGATGTGTAAGAACAAAGAAATTAAGTCGATCTAGTTGTTTTTGATGATTGTGGTGTGTGTTTAATTGAGCTCCTTTCAGATATTGCATCTCATAAAAGCACAAAGTTCCACTGAAGAATATAAAAATCAAGAAGAATTATTCTTTTATTGTCACACACAATCATACTCAGAGCAGCACGGTGAAATTGGTTCAGTGAATTTAACCCATCCCTGAGGAGCAGTGGGCAGCTGTGGTGGGGAGCAGCTCCAGCTCTGAGGTGGTGCCATGGTTGTGTAACTTACAGGATGATTAATGTACATGTATGTTTTTGATGCAGACACAGAGAAAGAACTAAAGCCAGGACCTTCTGACTCTGAGGCAACAGTGCTAAAAACTGAGCCACAGTGCTGCAGCTGACACTTTTAGATTTCTGTACTTTTATACCTGCAATGATGTTGATCAGCAAAGATGGTGGAGACAATAAAATCAGTCATACGTGTCTGTGTGTCGGACCTGACGCTGCTGGGCTGATGCTGCTGCTTGATATGTGACAGACTGTGCAATGCAGCTCTGTCTGTGACAGTCATTTCTAGCACTGTACATCAGGGTCTTTTTATTTGTGCAAACTGTACATAGAAAGTTTGCTTTATTTGGTCACTGATATTTTGACACAAATCAGGATTTTTTTAGCTCTACAAAACTGACTTGAACTCGATGTCAAGTTGTTTTCAGAAAAAGTCCTTGGACATAAACCTACAGTGCAGCTAGCTACATCATGACTAAAGTTTTCCAAGTTGAGCCCAATCAATTGGGTCTAAAATCAATAGTACAGACTCCTTTAATTATGACAACCCTAAAAAATGGGCTACAAGAAAAGTAAACAAATACATTCAAAGGTAAAGAGAAAAACAAATGTTTGGCTTTCCCTTAGCAAAGGAAAACACAATTTATAATTGTTATTAGATTAACGAAACTAGAAAACATGGGGTTGGCTGAAACAGCTATTCGATATTAGTGAAATATGAGTCTGTTTCATAAATTATGGATAAACTAAGCAATATTTGTTACCACAACAAAGGAAATAAGGACCTTTATTTGCCCCATCATCATCTTAAATTAAGCACTCTGAAGGAACAGTTTTGTTTACACTTCTATACATCATTCTTCTGCTCTACTCACTGACTTTTTTGTCACATACCACCGTAAACCAAGCAGGATTTGTCAACATTTGTATTAAAATCTCATGACAGCTGGTGGGCTGTAATGTATTGGATGGGTTCTTGTGTTGACAGGCTACTGCCAATCAAATCTGATCAAGCCACACCCACCCAATATATGTGTGATAAATGCTAGAAAAAGATTGGCCAGGGATATTTTTTTCCTAACCTTGAGTTTGAGTGCTGTTATCTTAGTCATGACTATGAAATACCATTAAATAATATAGAAAATAAATAAATAAACACATTTGAATTTGCAGTTTTCAGGGGCTTTAAGGTGGTTCCTTAGTTTCCGATCAAATGTGCTGACATGACTTGCCAGTCATGGGTTCAGCCATATGATCAACACTCACCCAGTCATATGACTCCTCATCATTGTTGTGACATTTTAGTCAAGTTGCTTTCGTTTAAAAATAAGAGTGCATAAGCATTATGTATTTTGCTACAGTCACATGACTTTCCTCACTTTTAACACAGTTAATCTACCAAACACACCCTCCATATCTGCCTCAATGAAGAAGTAAGTCCCAAACAATATAGGATGAGTTCAAATTTAGTGTAGTTCAAAAGTGTCTGATTGCTGTAAATTAGCTGTTTTTTTAAGTTTCATTGTAACACATGACAACTATTACCTTTAGAAATTCATTTATCTTGGACACTGAAAAGTCCAATCCTTGTAAATTAATTAATTTATTAGCACAGAAAACTTAACTAAATGTTTTTGACATGTGGTATTATTCAGGCCCTTAAATCTACAGTCCATAGACTTTTTAATCTGCAGACTCCAGAGCCAAATCAAATACAGTGTATTTACAGAGTAGTTAACACTCCCTGGCTCTTTAGTCTCAGTTCAGTCAGTTACAGGGTGGAAAAAGACTAGACTGAAATCTAACATATGACTGAACTGTATGGTCAGTGGTAGTGTCCATAATGAACCACAGTTACATTCTGCAAATCCTAAAATGTTTAATTTAAAGAAGAATTTATTCCATTTATAACTAAACTAATTATCAATTATCTGCACTCGCCTCTACCATTTGTTTCTATCTGCAGGATGTCTCTTGTTTTTCTGTGACTCACTCTGTACGGAGTGTTTTGTAAGACTGACTTTGTGTTTTGGGTGCTTTAACTGTGAGCTGTCTCTCATGCCTCTGGGTGCATGGAGAGCTTATTCCTCTCTGCTGGACTATTACACTGTTAGGGTTAATGTTTTCCAGTTTTATTCTGTCATGGTGAACATCAGGTACTGGACTGTCAGTGCAATCAGAGCACATATGATGCTCTGTGATCTGCCATTGGATGGATTGCTTATTAATTACTTGCATCTCTGTGCTTGTAGCGATAGTGAAGAAGCTTGTATGAAACAAAGTACAAGGTTTTAACCTTAAGTTCAGGTTCTAAGTAAAAGTGCAGCTCTCTGTAGTGTAGGCCTTAGTGTTTTCTTTAACCGGCCAAATAAAAGGCTGTTTTTTGGAGTCAACTGTCTAGTTTCAGTCCAAGCCAAGGTAGCCTAATGTAGTACGCAGGTACTTCAAGTCTCAGTGCCTTGCAGGAGATGTGCCCATATTCTTATAGAATCTGGAATTACAGAACACATCAAATGTTTACTATTAATTGCTTTGAAAGGCAGAGAAAAAATCACCAAGACACAAACAGCTGTTCAGCTACATAACTGAAGTATTTTAGCCACTCAGTTACAGCCAACCTTAGTTGTAGCGCTGGCCCAGAGTGTGACATCTGATGACAGTATCAAAGACACTTAATACCTTTTCAGGGTGTAACCGTAGATAAATCAAAAGTTTGCCAAACATTTCCAAGGACCCGCTGATCCCCTCATCTAAATGTCCTGCAGACAGAGCTGAGTCATCATCAATACTGTACTGTCTATGTGTCTGTCTGTGCTGTCCGCCTGACTGTCTGTCTGTCTGTGCGCTTAAAAACTGGAACAGCAGTTACAGGATGCTGCAAATCCATCAAAACATTTACAGATACAGATACCACCTCAGGCAGACACACATCTCAGAGAATATCTGAGAGCATGGCGGGTTGGACCTGCCCTCGCATCGATTCTGCAGCTCAAAATCTGCTCGCAGAGAGGGAGTGTGTGTGCTGAACTCCCTGCTGTCTTTGAAGACAGGAGATTTTATGTAGACTGTCTGCTTGAGATGGTAGAAGGTTACACGTGCACACACACACCCATACATACACACACCCATAGACATAAACTGAGTAAATATTGGATATTTTCCTGACTGCACATAGTTGATTCTCAACAGGTGAAGGAATCAAGACATGAAAAATTCAGCAGTTTTTCTGACTGATCGAGTGTGATGGATGGACAGATAATAGTGTATGTGTGTGCGTGTACATGTGTGTGTGAGTGTGTGTTTATCTATGATGGCTAGGCATAAGGGAAGGTGATGAGACAGTAAACAGTAACAAGACATGGCCAGAACCCTGTTTTCTTTCTTTCTCACACATAAACACGATCATAAACATTGCTGTGTGTGTGTGTGTGTGTTGTGTGAAACACATATATTAAACATTACAGATGAAACAGCCCATGGATTAGACTAATTGCAGGTAGATACGGAGCAGCATATTGCCTGCATGAGAAAAATACGGGAAGACCAAAATCCAATTTAAGGAGAAAACAAATTTCAAAAGCAGCTCACGACGGCAATAACCTCCACCAAATCGATTCATAACAGCACCCACTGAGGACGAGGGGCTGTGAGGGTGGGGGGGTTGAAAAAGAGAGAATGAAAGTAAGAAAGAAAGAAAGAAAAGAGAGAAAAGTATCCAGGTGAATCGTATCCTTTTTGTCTGAGCTGTGGACCATTTGCCAGTGTCTTATTGCAAAATTTACGCTAAGAGTTGGCAATTTCTCCTTGAAACAAAGAGAGTCACTGTTAAGCTGAATACTAATGGGAGCCCGAGGCGTTCGAAATAACTTTGAAAAGGGCAGCGCAACTCTGTCCAAAAAAAGGACAACTCAGTGAGAAAGAGAAAGAGAGAGAGAGACTAAGAAAGAGGAATGATGTGTGTTTGTGAGTGTGTGTGTGTATGTGTGTGTTGAAGAGAGAGAGAGAGACAAAGGGAGGTGACAGTATTATGGGCATGTCTGGTGGAACTCTCCACAATGAGATTAGAGGAGAGTTTGTCTCATTTCTTACTTGGACATCCTGTTCCTTTTAATTACGATGATGAATGGTATTTGTCAGGAAGTGTGTGTGTGTGTGTGTGTGTGTGTGTGTGAGAGAGAGAGAGAGAGAGAGAGAGAGAGAAAGAGAGAGAGAGAGGATAAGACTCAGCACAATTTTCATCACTACTGTATCCATATGGGCTTAAGCATTTGTGTTCTCTTGTGTGTGTGTGTGTGTATCTGTATATGTGTGTGTGTGTGTGTGTGTGTGTGGATGTTGCATCCTACAGTTTGCAGTGGTGTGGGGTTGAGCTCTGCACAGTAGCTGCAGCAGTTGATAATAGCGTTCTTGCTCTTTTAACCTTATCCACAGTCTGTAATTACTGTAGAAGCCAACCACACCAGTTTACAGCAGCACAACCACACCCACACCAACACCATTGTTGCCTCTTTCTCCCTTTATTTTCTACACTCCTCCCCTTGTTACTTTCTTCCGCTCTTTCTTCCTCTCTGTATCTGTTTATGCAAACAAACCGTGGTGTGTCTCGGTCACGCCCAGAGCTTCACCAGTCACTTGTGTCAAAAAGCACACTTCTGACCTGTAATTACAAACATGTACACATTCAAAAAAGATTTTTTATATTTATTGTCTAAAACCTGAACACAGACCTCTCTGCTAAACAATCGCTGCTCTTTGTTATCTGTTAGCAAACTGCTGCCTATTTAGCTCTGTTTGGTCTCCACCACCTGCTGAGGAAATACACTGGCTGTCAAGACTTTAACTGAAGTTCTCTGTGGTTCTTCATCTATTACAGCCTGCTGTAGTGTCCCACAAATTTTTAGCTTGAACAGCTTGAGGAATTTGATTGGATAATAGAAAAAGCTGAATTCTCTGAATTTTAAAGTGTCCAAACTAGGGCTGTCGAAGTTAACGCGTTAATAACGCGTTAACTCAAACTCCTTTTAACGGCACTAATTTTTTTAACGCGCGATTAACGCACGCACGGTCT
>JAPZDY010000025.1:21222855-21240249 GCA_029783645.1 Ctenochaetus hawaiiensis
GATCCATCCCTGAGCCAGATCTGATTGTTACTGTGCCTAACCAAACCAAATCCTAAAAAGATAGAGCCGTAGTGGTTTTAGAAAGCTCAGACAAAATATACTTTGCTGCTGAAGGGGACCTCAGATCATAAGCGTCTGTGTCTACAGGGCATGGACAAATTATGTATTTTGTCTTTAATTTGGAGAACTTGTTGATACTGGAGTAAACCGCCAGCAGGGCTCTGTCTGAAGATAACAAAATCCATCTACCGCCTCTAAAGTTCACTAATCAACACATTATGATTTGATTGTGTAAGCCAAGCAATTACTAGAGCGCACAAATGAAAAGTTGTGGTTTTAAAAGGAGCTCGTTCTTAATACCTTCAGACAGAATCAGCCTGGTTGTGTCCACATTTTTTCTGTCTGTGTGCCAACTAAGATATTCAGCTACTAGTTGTAGCTTCACATCTGTCTATCAGTAATAAGAATAGTCAGTCTTTTCATCGAACTGTTGGCTAGAATGCAAATATGCACATTTTGAGCTATGTCAGGCAAATATTTACATAGACTTCTCGGTTCATAAAACTTGGGTAATATTGGTACAGTATGAGGTGAGACTGAAATCTTCTTGGAGGAAGACTTACGCACAAACAGACTGCTACACATTAATGTGCATGTAGCGGGTGCAACACTAAGTTTTGGGAGAAAGTACTCTTGTTTTCAGCACTCGATCATCATCAGCACCTGAGTAACAAGCGTTTTGGTGACCAATATGTGGGCCGGCTAGGATCTTCATCAACAGGTTCAGGATAACATAAACTTCATGTAGAGGATCATCAACTGTGACTAAAATCAGTGTCCACAGCAATGACCAACAGACCAGACAGCAGTCTTGACAGAGGCTGCAGTCTATAAGACCAAAGGAGGACCATCAGATCACGAGCTCAACCAAGAGCCTGCTGGTAGTTTTCTTTCATATTGGCGGCCTTGAACACTGTGACGTTCTTAGGTACTTAAGGGAGAACATTCAGCACAAACATCCTGAAATGTGGCACAATGGCAACTGGGAGACACAGCTGTCATTTCCCACCCCCTCCACTCGCCAGCTTTGGCTACTTGCGACTTCTGTCTGTTCCCCAAAATAAAGTTAAAGCTGAAGAGTCACCATTTTGACATTGTGGAGGAGATCCAGCAAGAATCGCAGATGGTGCTCAACGTGCTTACAGATTGGGATTTTTAGGGAGTGTTCCAAGCGTGGCAGGAGCACTGGGAGCGCTGAATCGCTGCACAAGGGAACTACTTTGAAGTGCATGGCAGCCAGATTTGGATCAGATATGGTTTTTGCTTTTTATAGGCACAGTCTCTGAACTTTTTGATCACACTTGGTATGTATCTTGGTTCTTTTTCTGTCACTTTGTTGTAAGGAATTTGTCACATTCCCACATACTTTGAATTACTTTAGGCAGCACAGTAATTGCCATGTAGCTCCTTGGTGACAACAGAAGAAAATTGTGGTTTAAGGTCAGCAGAAGGTGAATGTAAAGCTGGATATGCTGCTGGATCGATACAGTTTTTACAATGTTAGAAAACTGCTGTCTGCAACAGTAATGCAGCTGCTCCTGAATGAGACAGAACCATGTTGGTCAGCAGAGACTTCCTACACGGAAGTGACAGTTCACTGACACGCAAGCAACTCAAATATCGCACAGCCTCACCTCCTGATCTGATAGACTGTGGATTCTCATCGAGAGGACACACACTCACGCAGGCAAACACGCTGCAGTGCAGAAACCAGCCATGGCATGTATAACAAATGAGTTTTAACACCAGGGGTTCACCGCTTGATACAAAAACATATCAACACAGTGTCATATCTTTCTGTCTCCCCCTTAGTTCTCTGCAACACACACACTCACATACACACGCACACATGCACAATGTCATTGCAGACCTCCTGGGATCCAGTGAAAAGTAGCTTTTCACTCTCATACCACACGCACATTTTTAGCATCACAAGTGTTTGTTGGGCCGTCCTAGGAGGTAAGGAGGAGAGGAGAGAGAGAGAGAGAGAGGGAAAAATTACACTGTGTGGTTGAGTGGTGTCCATGGGGACTCTCTCTCTCTCTCTATGGCAATATGACAGTTGAGGATGCAGATGGAAACGTGCCACACACACACATACGAAAAACACACACACACACACACACACACACGCATACACAACTCCCACACACACGGCTGACTGACTGACTGACTGCTGTTCTGTGAGGCCTCCCAGTCTGGGAACCCAGAGGTGTCAGACAGTTATAATTATCACTCTGCTTCCACACACACACACACACACACACACTAACACACACACCCTGGTTCACATATATATGCAGTTCTAGTGTTGAATGGCATCCAGTTAAAAATCCAGGCCTGTGCACCGCTCTGAAGTAAAAAAGAGGAGCAGCACCCTAGAAGGCTTGTTTTCCCTCGTTCATGTAAAAGAACGTCAGTTTCCAGCATTTCTAATTTTCAACTTCTGTTATCACATTTTTGAGCCATAAATAATTCATACGTAATGTTTCAGTATGAGGCTTTTAGTTTTTCACTCCAGCCATACAAATCCACTGTTCGGAGCATTGAAAGTGAGCCAGGAAAAATTGTTGTGTATTCACAGAGAGAAGAGCTGTTGAGTGTGAGTCTTTCTTCCTCTTTAGTGTCATGGAGAGGAAAATAAATGACAGTTTAACGATAATTTCATAAAAAAGGAAAAATTTTAATTCAGAATCAAAAACCTTCAATATTAAAGATTCCTTTCAAAAGCCATAAGGTTTTTTGAACAATATTAATCATCTAAGTGAAAAGCCTCTTCAGTTTTACATCTCTTGATACGTATCCACATAAAACCTTTTTTTTACCTTTAAGATCAAAAACACCAAAGGGATTTAATGACAGCAGTATACTGTGCACCTGAGCATCAATGAAAAATCCAGTGCGAGACAAACCGTGTCCTTCAGCTAAACATTTAACCAATTAAATTAAATGACAACTGTTGGATTTGAAATGCAGACCAAAGTGTAATTTTTTTATAAATTGAAGATGCAAAAGCCTTTACCCTCAACTTGAGGCTTTTCTATAGCTGAAAAGCTTTAAAAGTGGATAAATAGCAGCACGTTTTGATGCAGGGACTGTGCTGGAGAGTTTGAGGAGCTTTCATTTTGAAAATAATAAAAGCTCCTCCACAATGAGGCCTTAGCGTGAACATAGCAGCACCACGGCAACCAGCGGAGCGAGTGTCCGTGCTGAAGGAGAAAGAGATGTGTATGCCTTCAGCAGGATCCTCACTAAAGCACACAGCACGTCCCTCTCATATTATAGGCAATACAAACAAACAGCAGTAATGTATGTAAATGCATGGATGGAGTAATTCACTGTAAGGAGTCACTCTTCATTTGAACATAATGGTTTGTGTAATGACTAAATTAGCCTCCAGAGAGACTTCTTATTTACAGTGTTTAGTATCAAACTACAGATTGAGGCGTGCTCAGGTAGTTCTGAATATACTCGTACACTTACCTAACTGCATGTTAATGGCAGATAAACACTGCATCTGCAAGCACACACATATGCATACGCACACAGATGCACAAACACACATATGCACACACACAGACAAAAGTGATTGCTAAATGTTTTCTTGCAACCCTCTGAACCCTGGGCTGTTTGCAGTCGCTTCATTTACATGCTCTTCTTAGCCAGGCACGCTATTGAAACTGGTTTCTTCAAGGTAGTTTGAGACACTCAGAAATGTCATTAGGAATGTGGAAACATGCTGGATGTGTACACCATTATGTGTACAACATGTTCTAAGACACTGTTTTATAGACTAACACAGAATACGTTCTATGTGTTCAGATGTTTGTCTGGTTTTTTGTCTTTTCTCCTCTAGGTTTGCAACACAAACAAATATCAGGATAGACCATGACTGGGTAAATGCAAAGCTCAGTGCTTGTTTAAAAAACTTGACAAAAAATAGTTTGACAACTCCACTCAATGTTGCTGTGGCTGTGTTTGGAGCATTCACTTGTATCTCATGGACATCAGCAGATAGTGAACGTCGTCATTAAGTAACCTCACTATGGAACTTCAGTTTCGTTATCACATAAGGTGCTCATATTGTGAATAAGACACCTGTGGAAAAAAATAAACATTAAGATAAATCTTATTGTGTTAAATAAGGGGAGGGAACTAGTAAGTGGACCTTAACTGTTTTGACAAGATAAGACAGATGCGACAGTCTTTGCCTTGGTGGAGAAAAATCAACCCTCGTGAGCTAAAAAAAAATGGAACGAAAAAAAATTTCATGTAATTTCTCACTTTCGCATTTCAGCACAAAAGTTCACCCTTCTTTCGGCACTGCAAACAGGAAGTGCAAAGCTGCCGTGGAATCAGTATGTCACTGTAACTCAGGGGGATGTGGTGCCTTCATGTGTTCACATTTTGGAGAGTCTGAACCATTACAAGTGAATCAGTTCCAGTTTGCATGATATACAAACACCAATTACCAATTACATATCGTATATCACCTCTGGTAGCAGCAAAAGAGCCTTACTTACAGCCTTGTGAGTATTATTGAGACAGACTTGTTAAACACTTGCACATCCTCTTCTAAAATACAACTCAGAAAAGTGAGATGCATCTTTATACAGTGAAGGTTTTCAACATTACTTTCAGTATCTTAGCCATTTAATGGCCTCATGCACTTCTATGTGCTTTTTTCTCATCTGTAATACATTCAGAGCTGCCACAATAAACCAATGTCCACAGTGGAGGTATTTTTCTGAATGTAGCTTAATCTTACATAGGTCTAATCACAGATTGTAGGTCTAAGCCTTAGTTTAGGTTGCACAATAAGAAAAGTTTCTTCACACTTTAAAAACCAGAAAGAGCTGCATCTCTGTACCTCTAACCTTGAACGCAGAGTTAAACCTGAAGCACATACAATGATGTATGTGTGTATGTACACACCCAACCGCCCCCCCCCATCTCTTATACAGTAGACAAATGTGTGTATGAATGGCAGGTGTTTTAAATGAAAACGCTGGACCACCCAGGACTTTCAGTATCGCCCTGTCGACCTCCGTGGCTGACAGATGAAGGCTATTCACATCAAGCCTTTAACACCTTCAGTTCCCCCTCTACACCAACACACACACACACACACATACACGCAAACTCACAAACACACACACACACACACACTCAATAGTCAATACAAGCTTCACACAATCCCCTAAGACAAATGGACAGACTTCAAACACATACATACACAACCTCCGAAAGACGGAGTGGGAGGGCGGCTGAGAGAGAAGAGAAAGGCAGTCGGTGGTTTACCAGAGAGGCAGAGAGAAAGAGACCTAACTTCAGCTTTCTCTCTCTCTCTCTCCTCACCCTCCCTCCCTCACTCCTTTTTCAAAACAAATGCACAATCCTCATCTAGAGAGAAATACTCAGTTTAAGGGCGACGGCTCCATTTACTCCTGTGGGGGTTCATTTGGGTCCTTTCAGGCACTGTGTGTTTGAGCGTATGTGCATATGTGTGTGAGGGGAAGGGTTGAGGGGGGAGAGAGGAATGAAAGGCATGGGGCGCTGTCAAATAGCCCCCCGCTTTTAATGGCCCAGCTGCACCATTACCTAGCACACACACTGGGCCCAAATAGACTGAGGGAGGAGGAGGAGGAGGAGAGACAAGTCTATCAAACTAAGTACGAGTGGGGTGGGGGGGGGGTGGGCGGGTGGGGACTCATCATTACCTAGCATACACTGCTGGAGTCGAGGCACTAAAAGAAAGGGGAGGAGGGGAGGGGAGAGGGAGGGGACAGGGAAACAGCTAACTACAGTACATGGAGTGTAAGTGAACTACACACACTCACACACTGTGACACACACACACGCATAGGGCCTCCAGGGAAGTTTTACAGCAGCTCTCTGTCATGAACAGTGATGTAAGGCCTCTGTCACTGTCAAGTGTGTGTGTGTGTGTGTGTTTGTGTGTGTGCGTGAGAGAGAAAGTGTTTGTGTGTAGGAGGGTAAGAGCCACACGTCTCCATAACAGATTGGTCATGAGAAGGTGTGCTGGAACCACGACATGTGTGGGGACGTCAGGGGCTGTAAGGTCACACACACACCGGACACACACACACAGGCCTTTATTTCATTTTTCCTTGTTTTTTCTGGTATATATTATAACATTTTGATAAAGCAGTGTGGTTCAAGTACTGGGGGTGTTTGTATGTCACTGGTGTGATGGATCCACAACTTTAGCGCAGACTGAAATAGCCTTAATAACTATTGGATGAATTGCCATGATATTTTGCACAAACAATCTGGATCTCCAGAGGATAAGTCGTGACACCTTTGAAGACTTTGCCCTTAACCAGCAGCAGGCTTGCATGTGTGGGTTAAAATGTCTGAAAAACGATGAGATGGACTGTGATAAAATTCAGTTCAAACATTTGTGGTCCTCTCAGGATAAAAACAATAACTCACAATCAATTCAAAACAGCATTGTAACCACCTTAACAGAATAATTTTACAAATATACATAACCCCACAGATCACTATTTGAAGTGAAGTTTATATAAGCCCTTGTAAAAGAAACTGTTTAGGAGTTTTTGATCATAACACAATACACAAAAAAAGTTTGAAATAAGAGTTTCTTGTTGTGTCTGAAGTCAAGGATGACCTTTGAAACTCAGCTCTTACGCAGGAAACAAAATGTTTCAATAATAAACATCAGAAATACCATGACAACAGGCAAAAACAATCTGTTGATGAAGATGTGATATTATCAAAAGCCTCCAAACACATAATTAATTAACCTTGTGGAGAGATGAGTATTCTACCTCTACAGGAGATTCAATAACAGATTCAAACTTAGCTCTTTATTGAACTTTGTTTGATTCTAAATTCCCAATTTTAAAGTTTTTTAAGTTTTTGAAAGCAGCTCTAACTAACTTAAGAGCATGTTATTGTAACTTTCTGATAAGATGTTATGACCTTAACTTTTGAATTCTAAGAGAAAAATGTGTTATTGTCTTTCAAAAGTTAACTAAATTCGAGGTTAATTTAAGCTTCAACTGATCAACAGCCAAAAATAAAACTGACAAATTTAAAAACTAATGACACAACTGAGGAGTGTTTTTTTCTGCTTTAAAATGGTGGTGTGAGTGATATGACTGTTGGACTGATGAAATCCTGTGGAAATGTATGTTTTGGTTAATTGAGCATATGAACTATTTAAGCTCAGGTGGTTCTGCACTGTCATTTGTTGTCCATGCATCAAGTTTCATGTACAGTGACTTTATGGTGCATTCAGGTGCAGGTGAGCCTACACCTGTCATGACTTTTTATCTGACTCCAGAACTTTGAATAAGTAAGTGCTAAAATTATAATACTAATGTCTTTGAAAACATGCTTGGTTGGTGAGTTTTCATCTACCAGTCCCTCAGGGCAGTGAGTCAAAAGTTTCTTTCAGACACTCTTGGCAACTCTCTGCTAGTATTTAAGACTCTACACTTATTTGATTCCATTAATAATCTCAGAATTTACAATACAAACACAAACACACAATAACCAGTTCAATACACAAAAATCACACATACATATTGCAAAAGAGCACTCAATGTTGTATCAACAATAAAATGAGCTACATTCCCGTCTAAAAACTGTTATGTGAATAACATTACTGCCACGCCAAACACAAAAAAAACCACTATACTTGGTCACATGGTGATGCATGAATTAAAAATGCATCATTGTGTAGTGAAAGAAACGTTATGACTAACAAGACAGTGGCTTGTTCATCACCTACAGTGTTCTTTGGCAGGAATGTCAAATGACACCTACAAGCTCCGCCGCCCTCCTGCTCTGCATCCCATTTTACGCTCGCACATTGCTTCCAAGGATCCCCACTCCTCTCTCCATTTCCATCAGTCACTCTCTCTCTCTTTTCCATCATCTCCATCCATCCATCTCTTGTCGGAGCCTCTCAGCGGGGCTCGGGCTGTTGTATGCGAGGCATACTTGGGCTGTGGCGTCAGTTTGAAAATGAGGCTCGTTTGCATTTAAACACTCTGCTCTCTGGGCACTTGGTAAACTTGATGAGAGGAGGAGGAGGAGGGGAGGTGGAGAGGGGAGGTGGAGAGAACGAGGGGAAGTTGAGAGAGAGAGAGAGAGAGAGAGAGAGGGAGAGAGCAAGGGGAGTAATTGCAACACTAAGAGAGAGGGAGAGGAACTGAAGGGAGAGAGGGGAGTGAAGGAGGGAGTGTGTGGAGAACACTGGCTAATATAAATTCATTATGTAAATCCGCAGCTCAAACAAATTGACAGGCGGGTATTACACCCGAGAGGAGCTGAATCAAGAGCATGAAAGCATTAGCTCCACTCACCCTTGACCTCCAACCTCGACCTGTTCACCGGAGTGTGCCTGTTATGCATACTAATGACTCAGGAGGGGCCGGCCGGACAGTAACATCACAACACATTTTGTTTTCTTACAGTGGTAGCTGGAGACGATATCCTCCATCCTCCATCTATGCTGGAATGTAAACTATGCTGAAAGGAAAACACTGGAGAGGAGTGTTTTCTCACTGAAGTAGACCCACATACCAGATACAGTCTGCAGCAGCCGCCGCTGGAGACTGTTATTTCTTCCAATATCTGAAAAGAATATTTGAATTCCTTACCCTGGAAGCCAAAAGACACAATCAGCACTACAGCAGGCCTGCACTAGATTGAGGACTAAGGAGCTCTGAGGCAGAGTTTTTCCCAAAAGAGTGACTTGATCCTTCATCTTTGCCACTGGGTAGCAATTTTAACTCCACCTGCGACTCAAATGTTTTCTTTCTAATCTTCATTTTCACCTTCCTTGACATCCACACATCCACATTCAAGTAAAATACATAAAATATTCTGAAAAGCCAGAGCTGAGAAAGTATCTGAATAAAAATCTGAGAACCAGCGAGGCTTAAGTTTCAGACGATGCCGTCTGATTAGCAAGTATCACTACATGATGCTTCACATGTAAAAAGATGGAATAAAACAACAACCTCCACAACCAACCAGCACCAACCTGTTAGAGTTTTCTGGTAGAAAAACATAAAGTCTGCTAGACATAACTTACACTATGGTCAGAGCTTCGAAAGCAGCAAGACATTTTATGGGACGTTGCAGCTAAATAAGTGCAAAAAAGTATCTTGATGTATCTTAAAACAATAAGCTGGTTGGCTTTTGTTGCATTTTTCTAAATCTCCTGACATAAGAGTTTTGCAAACCTGAGTTTTAATGAAGAAATGCAACAGATTAAAGGGGCACTCCAATGTTTCAGCGATGTTGTTTCATTAAGTTTGGAAACTCACAAGAGACAGATTTTTAATCTGATATGAAATAGTTCTTGTCCCTGTATGGCCCAAGTTTAAAAAAAACTGTATCTGCACTGTATAAATCCCATGATGCAACAGGACTGACTTTTGTTTAACTGTTTGTGTGACGTAAAAGCTCACATTTTTAAAAAAGCTTCCCACAGACTCACAGACAACAGAATATGCTTTTATACCTAATAAGAACTGATATTTAGAGTGAAAATCGATGCAGTGCTCCTTCAATGTAAAATAAAAACCCTCCTCTTTGGTTTTTTTGTTTTTACCTTCAGTTTAGAGAACAAATGGTCATTTATTGAGGAGAATTCTGCGACACTTGTGGCTCATGAAATGCTCTCACAGTGTGTGGAGATGTGCATCATTTTTGAGGACGCTCAATCCACTCGACACTCCAGCACCCTCAAACACTGACCATTCTCTCGCAAAATTTAATAAACCAAACACATTTAGTATGCTAAACCCTCATGAATATTCCAAATGGACCCTACAATCAATCCCTCCATTCACCTCCGCTGGTTTGCCCCTTTTTTGACTCAACAGGCCGGTCGCCTTTGGAGTTGACCATATGGGAGAATTGGAGTTCAAGTTGTCGCCGCTAAGCAGTGTTATGACCAGGGCGAAGGCAGTCTTAAGTATCTGCAGCTGCTGTCAGCTTTAATTGGCCCAGCAGACTTACAGCCAGGCGCCACTCATCTCTGACCTGAGCGGCGGCAGAAAAAAAACATTAAGCAGGCTTCAAAGACTGCTGCTTTAGAAAAAGAGGACAAGAGACAAAAAAAGAGAACTGAAAAGACAACAAAAATGGAGATAAAAGCAGGAGCTACAGAAAGTAAGACTGAGAACGGGAAGTGAAAGGGAGAGGGAGGTCCTGGTGAACATGTTTATCCAGTGCTTTACCTAGTGTTTCTCATGTTGTGTCTGCTCAAAGTGAATCCTTTAACTACACAGAAACAAGGCTGCTCTAAAGAGAGCCTGAGGAAAACAAGTGGACAACTTCACTAATCTGAATCTCAATGAGCTGTAATCCCCCCATCTCTCTCGCTCTCTCTCTCTCTATCTCTCTCTCACACACACACACACCCACACACACACACTTGAAGCTGACTTCTTTAAGAAAAAGTCACAAAATACTGAAAATGAGGATGAAACATTGTGACCTCATGTTCTGTGGCTCACTGGTTGATCCGCTGCCTTTATATTTTGTAATGGAGAGTACAGTACAGAGAGGCAGCCTGACCTGATAACATTAGTGACAAAAAACTAAATACCACATACATGTATTGGAGAAGAACTGCTTCCACCACATTTATTTATTTATCGTGAAATGCCAGAGCCTGTGCTGTCTGAGATAATCTGTATAATAATGCAGAGCAATATGTATAAATATCACACATCAATTGCTGTATATGGCAGCAGATGAGAAAGGTAGAAAACAAGGTAAAAGGATAAGTGTGAAAAATCACAACTAAGGTGTGAAGAATTATGTTATATTTTCTCTATTAACATAGAACTCTTATTTCCATTACAGCACTGATATACGAACGGTATGCATGAGTCAGCTCACTCGGCCAGTCAAAGGAGAGCATTTGGACGTGTCACCATGGATCAATTTCTAACTTTGAGGACCCCTATGCAGTGAGGCGTGGTACTCTTTGTTTGGAGCTTTATTGCTAACTTACACAGAGGGGTGTGTGTATGTGGAGACTCTGGGCCCTATCGTACACCTGGCGCAAACGCGGTGCACCAGTGGGGCAGGTGTCATTGCTATCGTAACCAGTGCAAGTGTCATTTTTGCCACAAGTGTACGATAGCAAATCCACTTGCGCCAGGTTTGTGTGCCAAAGGGCGGGAGGTCTGAGAATGAAGGCGTAATAGAGGCGTGTCCTGGTGCGTTTGCTATCGTACTCCCGGTGGAATGAGGTCAAATGTGTCAGGAATTTAGACCAGCCAAAACCTGGTCCACAGCCTGTACTATAAGATACTGTGCAGTTGGCCAACGTGCTCACACACTTCTCCACAATCACACACACCATTCTTTTCTGTTTTTGCCTCTCAGCAGTGTAAAATATTTAAGTGTGCTTTTGACATATTTAGTAGAGTTAGTAATGTGTCCTTTGAAAGCATTTTTGATCACAAAGTATACATTTTGAAGTAAACAGCATGCATATGGGAGTGTGTGTATCTCGCGTTTGGGCAAGATGCACACACCCCTTTCATTTATGTGACCCCCCCCATTAAATTTTAAATAAATTTTAAATTATGAATGACTGTAATCATAATGCCAAATTTATCTCAATGGACGGGACAGGATCATAAGTGTTGAATCGTCTTTAAGAGATCAGTCGCTAACAGCTGGAGCAACTTCCGTGTTTGTGTCAGCGTATTTATTTGATCATAAAAACAAGGATTAAATAATAATTATCTTTAACATGAACCCTGAGCCAAGAGTTTTGTCTCCTTACCGCTAAATTGCCTTTCTTTGTTTAAATTCAATATCAACAAGCGGCTGACAGAAACAGTCTGTCAGCCATTAATTGCCTTATGTTACCAATCACAAAATTAATTAAATTTTTAGGTGTGTGCGTGTGTAGGTGAAAATATATTGCAGAAATAGATATGACAAATTATGGAAATGTTTGCTTTCTAAACAATTTGACCGAAGGGGGGAAATTAGCTGACAGCTGTCTAACACAATAAATTTATTGAGTGTTGTCCTTGTCCAGCCAAATAAATGAATGAATGAATAAATAAATAAATAAATAAATCCTTGTAGTTCAGCTGTTTACGTTTGCGCCAGGTATATGATAGCAATAAGCCTGCACACTGGCGCAGCCCGTCTTTAAAGGAAATGAGAGCGGATTCTCCAATTGGTTCATGCATTTTTGGCCAGAGAAACACCCATGAAACACCCATGAATTGATGAAATGATTCTACACAGCTGATAGGACTATCTACTGTGCGCCAGTGGAACAAGGTGGCAAAGGTTTACCTGGAAACTCCCCTGAATAAATTAAAACCCCTGTGCCACACGCCCTGCGCTGGGCAGAACCCAGGGTGGAAGTGTGCGATAGGGCCCATGGTCTTGCAGTTAGATTGCCTGGTTCCCAAGCAGTACAGGTTTGCTTCTTGATATGAGTACAGCATGTCATCATTCATTACATTGCTGTATATTCTTGTACATCGAAAGCATATTTAAAGCTGCACATAAACCCTGCACATACAGTTCATTGTGCTAATTTAACCTCTATGTAATAATTGTACTTTATTTGTTGCTAATGTGCTACATATAGCACCATTAAATATATATTTTTTTCCCCGTGTTTCCTTTTGTTTTTGTTTTTTTTCCCAAAAGCAGCTCAAGGACATAATTCAGTGAGACATAAACAGCTCATGTGGGCTTTATGAGCCATACAGCACAGTTATTCTTAGAGAGGCTCATGTTTAATGAATGTCAGCTGCTCTCAGTTTAATTGCATGCTTATACAACTCCATCACTTTCATAACACCACACCCAGAACCGCTCAGTGTCTTTCTCATCTAATGTTGATCCTTTTTTTTTTTTAAATAGTTAAAGAGCACATGGCTCTGCCTTTAGTGGCTAAATGGCTCCCAGCACATTGGCTGGGATTCAGTTAATAGCTCTTTACTATAGTTTCAGTGCCCTGCAGTAACAAATGAAATACTAATTAAAAAAATACATTTTAATTTCTTTTTTCTGAGGAAATTGTTTAAGAAAATATTGATTAAACAGTATAATTATATATATGGCATGAAAAAAATGAATGAGTTAGATTTTTGAAGCTATGTATTAAGTCTGATGGTTGTTTTTAACACTCAAATGCCTCATTGCACTACATAAATAGATACATAAATGTGATGGAACAGAATTTAAAATTAAGTGCAATAAGATAAAAATTTAGAGAAAAAATATTATATATTATTTCATTTGTTTTCTGTTTTTAATTTTGTATATACAGTTGCATATATTTTGAATTTTGATTTCTTTTCTTCTTCTTAGTTTGTTGAATCTTAAAAGCAAGTTAAAATGAGACTGACTGGATGGCAAGTACACACTTAGACATGTGTGTTTTTGTGTGAATACATAACTGTGGACTAAAATGTGGGACTGGGAGGGGGGTTAGAATGAAGGAAAACTATCAGCATATATTTTAATTATTGGATCCTCATATATTGGCTATTAATTTTAATAACAATTAATAATGACACAGTAATGAGTGTGGTGACATGACCTTTGGATGCAATAATCCTCAGTATGTAACCTCAGTTTTCTTTACTGTTATTCTTACAATACACAGTTACAACGTAAATTCTTATGGTCTATTAACCCCTCAGATCTGTCAGACAAGCTTTGCTTTCGATGCTAAATACTGATAAAACTAAATTAATGGGGTTTGCTTATGAAGCAAACTGGAATCTTTGAAGGCATCTTTTAGACCAATTGGTTTTTGGACATTGCAAAGATAAGATCATTCATTTCATTCCAAGATGCTCTAAGTCTTAATCATTCCTTTATCTCCACCTGATTAGATTACTTTAGCTCTTTATTCTTGGGACTTCTCCAAAGATCAATTGACTTGCTGCAGCTTAGAGAAAGAACAGCTGAGACGGTGCTCACAGGGCGGAGAAAAAATTTCAGCACATTTCCCATATTTTGGCTTGTCTTCACTAGTTCGTTTTTGCTTGTAGAATCAATTTTGAAGTCTTACAGGCATAGGCCTGCCTGGCACCTCCTCTCTTTAGATTTCTTTTTGCAGCCCGAGGTCTGTTGATCTCTTATTGTTCACTTCCAACAGGGCAATGCAGGAGACAAAAGGCTCAAGGGCATTATGCAGTCAGAGCTCTAAAGTTCTTCAGTCGTGTCTCGTTGAAGATCAGGAAAAGAAATTCAATGTCCTTTGTTAAACCTTATGAAAGACCTTTTTGTAAATTTTGCTAAATTGCTTTCTCTTTTTTATGTGTTCTCTCTGATGTAGTTGTTAGTGTTTTTCTCAGTGTCCTTATCAGTCCCTTTATCTCTGAAATACTGATGTGGTGCTAAGTAATAAGGGTCTTAATAGCTTTATTTGGTCAGTGATTTATTCATTTTTAATGGAGTGGATGGTTCAATGAGAGCGTACCCTGCCTCCACATGACCAACCAACATACACACATGCTTTGGCTACTTCAGCACCATGGACAGCCCCATACATTTATCAATACACTGTTAGGTTAAAGATATTTCAGAGCAGAGATATAGGCCATAGATTCTAACTTGCACAAACCCCAGTCAGATAAAGGATCAGTGAGTCAGGCAGACTAGGCTAACATATTCATCCAAAAAAAAAAAAGAAACCCCTCTGCACCTGCACTCTTTCAGCTGCTGGGTGATGGCGGGGAACAATGGAAGGTTAACAAGGCAAATGGCATCCCCCCCAGTCCCCCCTCAGATTGCCCACTGGTTTTACTAAAAACATGACAATGCTCCAAACAGCTGCATAACCTACTTTTTTTGTTGTTATCTGTAAACAATGTACAATTCATGTATGTGTTTCTGGGAAATTGAGAGCAGCATTACCTGTCAAGTTTTCAATTACTGTCTAAATCACAGCAGGCGATCCCCTCCCCTCCCCTCCCCGTTCTCACATGTCTTTGTGGCACATTGTTGTTATGATGAATACATTATTCAGTGCAGCCGTATTTGGTGAGTGAGTGTTGATCCGAGACTCCATTTCCTGTTTCGGATTCGTTTATTCAAATGTGACAGTTGTGAAGGAGCTGTCTTAACGCTCTGTTGCTGAAGGTCTGAGTAGATTATAAGATTCAAAGAGACAAAGACAGTCCCGTCCCTGTACTGTAGACAGATGAGTCATATGCTGCTAAAGTCCCGTAGACAGTATTCACCTGTGTCTGTCTAACAAGGTCGTATCTACACACAGTTACACGATTATTCTGTTTTTCTAAAAGTGTTTGCTTAATAAAATTTTACAAGATACACACTTATCACAGGCAGCTGGTAACAAAAATAATCCCATCATCATTGGTTTCAACTTCTCTGTTACTATTTTATACACCTATAGCACGGACAGATCGTGTATCAGGCCAAATAAGTACCTGAGAAACTCACAACTGATATCTTTGCAAACAATTATGGTGTTATTATTTTATTAATTCACTGTTTGGACTTTTTATGCTTTGAAGTCAGTGTAATATCTTGCTTAGGTTTTTGCCAATATCTCTTGTACATGTAGTGACAATGAGCAACAATCAAAGTAGTCCCACACTCACCTCAATTGCACCTCTTTAGAAGCAATTTTCAGCAAACAGCATCTCTGATTGTGTCTCTGTGTGGTTGCAATAAAGATAAGTGTGTGTATGTGATTCTTCATTCAGACTGTTCTTTGCAGCAACTACTTGCCTGATTGCGGCATGTGTTATCTCAGAAAAACTGTGCATATGCTGGCACAAAGAAGTACAAAGGACCAAACAAAAACAATTAGCCTGAGTTTGCTCAGGACTCACAGTAAGCATCTAAAGAGTAATAGTCTGGCTCTTTTATCTTTATGGGGACACGTATAACTATAGTCCTTTAAAGTGACCCATATATAAGATAATAATGATAAGGTTACAGAGATTCATTTCTGCATCTGTCTGCCCTCTGAATCCACTCTGCTGACTACAAATTTAAAAATGATAGTGAAGGATACTGGCTCTATTGAATGCTGGACTATATCCTTAGCAACAGTAAAAATGCCATCACAGAGTGGAGAGTTATTTCCACCTCTCTAATGGGATCAGGACACTTTTATCAGGAGTTTTAATCAGTTGATTAACTAATACATTGTTCCACATCGAGATGTAGGGAGTTGTTTCAGTCACCCCAGGTCGACGAGGTCACGTCAAGGTGAGATCCAATCAGGCCAACAGCACTGTCCCAGGCTGGCCGGCCCCAGTTTAATTACACTGTCTGAGACTCCTGGCGTAGTTACAGATAAGGTGTAGGCATTGTTAGGGGACTTGGGGAAACCCTGTCTGCACAAACACATTGTTTCACATTTTTCATGTTAATTGCATTGTCAGGATTGAATGTTGCTTTGCATCATGAACACAAAGTTTCAAGGTGACTTTTCAAGCCAGAAGTTGACGGTGTGTTCATCTTGTGTGATCTCTTTTGATGCATGTCCTTATGTTGACTATTTAAAAGAAACTTCTGCCTTGATTAGGAGTTCTCAACTCTAAGTATTCATACCTAGTCTGTACATGCAGAGGGATTTAATAATCGGAGCTTTTTCTATGTGCTATAGCAAAGCAAAAACTGCATTCATGGTCACTTAAAAAGACCTTTGGGAATTCTTCTTTCAGGCTGAAATTGTTCAAAAACTACATTTTGAGCGTTTACATGTAAACAGGGAAAACCAAACATTGTATGTGCGTGTGCAGTGTAAGTAAAAGGTAATGCAATACATCTTTTCAGGCTTGTTCGTTCAAAAGGATGGATGGAGCATGTTTTTCTACAAAAATGCTTTTAATTAAATTTTTCAGTGTGGATGAAGCATCGCTCTCTTTTATAAAGTTGCACATAGTCTGTGACACCTTTGTGGTCTGTGACACCTTTGTTATAGCTCTCACAATTCTTTCAAAGAGCTGCTAATTTACTGAAAATGTGGTTGGAATTACTTATGGGTTATTACCAACTAATTTTGCTTGCTAGAGATGTGAAAAATGTTAGTATGGGTATCTACAGTAAATGTTTTTACAGATTTACTTAAAATACATATTTTCCGATATCTATAGCTCAAGATGCATCTAAGAACCTTTTAACCAGCAGTTTTCATTGCATAAACTGTTGAAGAAGAGCTCTTCTTGGTGTTCATTCTTGTAGACCTTTTATGGTATATGCTTTATAAGTAGTGACCATTGACTGTATAAAACACTGGACAAACCCTCCGTGACGTCACCCATTGGTTTCTGCCTGAGCAAAAGTGAAGCC
>JAPZDY010000025.1:21249157-21266495 GCA_029783645.1 Ctenochaetus hawaiiensis
TATAAAATCTATCTTAAAAAAAACTTGATGGGAAGGTGGTTTGCAGCAAAATGCCTAAAAAAGACTGTGTAACCCTCATTTTGCACCACAGCCTCTACCTCATAGGGATCGACGAAGAGACCTGAAGAAGAGCAGAGCTGAAAACGCAGAAAGAAAGGGGAACGAGGGAGGAGAGAAACCCTGTTGAAACCATGAGTCTGTGTCTGCTTGTGTTGTTTGATGGTGTGAGGTACAGAGAGGGAGCAGCATCCTGCGGCACTCACAGTTGAAGATGCCCGGTGGAGGGTGCTGGGTGACCACGGGGCAGTTCTCCTCATCGCTGTTGTCCCCACAGTTATTCAGCTGGTTGCAGATCAGCGAGCCCAGACGCAAACAATTCCCATTGGTGCAGTGGAACTTGCACTCTGTACAGCCAGGGAGGGGAGAGGGGGACAAGGAAAGGGAAAAGAAACATTTCTTAGCACAACCGTTTCAAATGTTTAGTTCTTTGAATAACACTGCATTCACAGTCTGAACATCAGTCTAGAAGGATTTTTTTTTTCTGATTCTTCACTTTTTATCCGCAGAGAATAAAATGTCTTCAGTGTATTCAAGGTGTGCAAGTCTTTATTGCTTTTAACAAATAATAAATAGAAATAACTGATTTGCTGCCTTTTTTTTACAATTAAAACATTGGACAGATAAACAAAACCAACTAAAATGGAAAAATAAACAAATAACCTTTTGATAAATGAATGTTTACAAAAGGAGTTCATTCAAAAAAAAAAAAAACAAGTTAAAAAAGTACACCCACACACAAACACCAGTGTCACTGGTGGTAGTGCACGCAGGCACACTCTACAATGTGTAAAAGTGCCGATAAAACGTATAGACAGTAAAATGCTCAAAAAGCGGGCTGTTATGTGCAGTGATGCCCGTTATCTGCACCTTGGAGTAGGCAAGGTCATGTGAAATGATTTTTTTTTTTTTTTTTTTTTACCTGTGAGCTCAAACACAAAGCAGAGTTAATGTGTTGAGTTCACGCAGAAACAAGGTCAGGCGAAAAGTGGTCTCCCGCTCAAAACAACAAATAAATAAACAGCTTTTCAAAAGGGCCTTTGATGTGCCGCAGCCCCAAACCATAATGTTCTGTCACGGTTATTACCAAAACGCTTCTTTCCCCCTAAATATTAATATGCCTGATTAGCACTATCTGGTTAAAAAAAAAAAAAAAAAAAAGCACCTCAAACCTATAAATGTGAAATGAAAAATATATATGCTCTGGAGGGAACGAATAATCATGCTGAACTTTAATCATAATAAGTGAAAATAACAACAAAGTGTTTGATGCACTGGAAAGCAAGGCCATGTCAGTATGCCCCGGAGTGTGATGCGTGTGGTTTAGTTCAGCCATTCTGGGAGAGCTACACAATGAGAGAGAGAGAGGAGGAAATAAATGAAACCTGAATGATAAAGACTCGTATGCAGAGTTAAATATGAGAGGTGATAACAAGTTTGTGGCCTGAGGTGGAGGGAGATGGATTACGCAGCTCTGGTTGCATGCACATATAGTTCAATTCATGAGTAATTATGTAGAAAGTTGGAATTGAATAACTTTTGTTGTATTTCTGTTTAGTTTTTTTTTCAAACTTGTAGCCTTTAGAGCCGACTGCTAGTGATTTGAGTGTCATCTGAGCTGGCCTGACATGCAGCTAAATTAGGGCCCCCACAGCCGCTAGAGGGTCTCTACAAAAAATGATGCCAACTGGAATTTAAGGTTCAGTTTTAGATTTGATTCTGAAAACATTACATCTTCACACTGTACATCTAACATGAACCCAAATCTGTGGACGTTCAGTAAAGAAAGACATAGAAGAAGAGTGAGCATTGGTTTAGCTTTATTAGCTCCAGTTAGCTTGATTTACGGTTGCACTTTTCAGGACTGTTATGAGTTAACTTACATTTAGAAGAGTATGTTATTGTTAAAGCATAATGCTGCAGACAGACAGGTTACACAATTAGGGTTTTTTCCCCATACTGTAAATATTACAAAACACTATTTTTTTAACACTGTGTGTTGTTTTACATTTGCATCTATTCTTATACAAGAAAGAACTTTGCTTTGGAAGATACTGTTTGTCTACATTATTTGAATCTTAATACAGTCGATATTTTCCTTGCACTTTTGAAATTGCTGATATTTTTAACTATAAGCAATAAAAATGGTTATCTTGTTTATGGTAAATGCATTACGTGTTGGTTTATTTATGCGAACCGCATTAGGTATGCCACTTAGTGCACTAAGAATATTAAATGCAAATTAACACCAGACCGCTCTGGTAAGTTTGCTGGGTTGGAGACATTAACATCCATTTTTTATATATTTTCCTCTGGAAAATGATTTATACTCTTTTTTTCACAAATGTAGTTCTACTTCCCAAAACCTGAAAACAGCTTTGTAAATACACATAATCAAACTATAGAGATTTTTGTTCCATTGGCAGAAGCTTTGAAGTATCTGATGTTGAAACTTTGTAGAACAGAGGTGAACCTGTTTTTACAGAGACAATGTCCCGGTTACTTGCAATAATCCATAGACCTACATCAGCAGTTTGCACTGCTTTTCTTCACTTAAATTAGAGTTCTTGATGAAAACTGCTGACAGGTGATTGGATTATCCACAGTATACACATGATTGTTTCCTGAAAGGAGACATTGTTTTCATATGTATTTTTCAACACTTCAACACAAAGTTGTATAGCAAGTAAATACCATTCGAAGAGGAACAAAGATTAATAACATACATACATCATAATGTAGCCTGAGGAGCAACCCATTCGTTGTTCCGTGTTTACTCAATACTTGATATTTAAGAGCCCTTTATGCTCTCCTGAACAACTTCTGAGCAAAACCTACCATTCACAATTACTTCATTTTAAGATAAGTCACAGGGTTTCACTGTTGAAGTGGACTTTGATTTATCACAGCTAACAAAATTACTACTGCAATTACAACTTCCATTAACTTTGAAAAAGGATAATTGAGGCAGGTTCATAACAGTGTTGTTGGCTTCATATAAGTTCTAAGTTTATTTTCCTCTGAGAGAAAAAATTGATTTATAGATTTACATTGAACTAAGTATGAACATTTTTTTTGTTTAAAGTCGATCTCTATGTTGCAGTGGCTTGATCCAAAAAGGAATTTGGCTATTTAAAGGATCAGCGTGTGGGATTCAGAGGCTGGGATTCTAGTGATAAGGTTGCAGATTGCAACCAACTTTACGGTTTTTGCTTCACCCCAACCTTAAAGTGTGTAATAAGAGCCTACAGTGTGTGCAAAACTCATAACAGAACAGAACAGGTTAGTTTTAATTCCTGTTTGGTTTGTCTGTTCTGGAGTCCTGTAGAAATATGGAGGTGCAATATTATGACTTAAAAGAAGATAACTCACCTCCACCGTACATTTAAAAAGCTTATTCTAAAGACATACAATGGTTCTTTTATTTAAATGATTGTTCACCAATAAAAGCACACTACTAATATTAAATGAAATTCCATTTATTTCATATTTATTCTAATGTTTTTTATTTCTTCCATTCCAATCAATTCTGCTAGTGTTTTGGCTACATTATAAACACAATGGATACATCCTGTTCGAGGGGAAGAAGTGCTCTCGTAAGTATTTCCCTAACAGCTACCCCCTGCACTGCACATACAGCTTAGGTTTGTGTGAGTAACAGGCCAAAAAAGACTGTGAGCTTTCTTTTGGGATTGTGTGGGAATGGGTCAGTTTTTGAACTGCAGTGTTGTGAAACTTAACTAGGCTAAAGGATAGTTATCAAACAACTAACAGCTGATAGTGACTTAACACATGCAGACAGTGTGATCAAAACCAAATTGTCAATAATGGTAATTTCCTGCATACAGAAGTGTAAACTCAATGACTCATTGCTGTGAAAAAGGGCCGCACACATCAACTAGTTTTATATTTGTAGAGTGCTTCTCCCCCTCACGCCTGGTGGAGACAGTTCAATTGATTATAGAGGAATTGTAAAGTTGCAGCAGCCAAATAGGTTCTGTGTTCAATGTAGCCAGAGGGCAAATCCTGTCCACTGGACCTTTAGGTTACATCGAAGGTGCTGGCTTTCCCTATTTCACTCAGGACACAGAACCTCTAGAAAGCCCTTTCAAGAAGTAACTTTAAAAAAATGAATAAAAGATAAACAAAAATGTTTAATAAATCAAGTTGCAAACTCTCCTACAATAGTTTGTGTTAACCATGATTTTGGGCAGATAAATAGAAATAGGTTGACTCATTTTGCATACATTGAGTTTGAATTTTTATCTGTATTTTGAGGTAAACTGAGTCAAGATTAAATTTTTTGACACCTTTTCCTTTTCCAGACCCTCTACATTGTAAATGGCCTCATTTTTCCCAGCTAGCAACACAGGTTTGCAGTTCTAAAATACTCTCAAAGCCCAGAATTTTAAGAACAGTTTAAACAGGGTCAGCAGTGATCCCTTATAATGCTAAAACTGATCCTGATGTGTTAGCAAGCAGTTCATTGCATTCATTATCCACAGGCATGTGCACATACATGTGCATAATTCTGCACAAGAGCAAATAAATAAGGAGCCACATGTCAAAACATGGCTCCATAGCTCTGCTAGAAGAAAAAAAAACTTCAGTTGGTACTTTTAATTTGTTTTTCATGAAATGAACACACAGCTGGTGCCAGGCATTATTCAAGGATAGAAACACTGAAAACACTGCACAGGGAGGATGTCAGGGAGCCATTGCTATTTTGGATTTGTCTTCACAGAATTATTTTATGTTAAATCTCACAATTGAGCTGTGCATCATATGTGGACAGGACGTGAGGCTGAGAAAATTGGACTCATTTACACAACTCCCACTGATTATATTCAGTCAAATGGTGTCTTTGCCATAGTAACAAATCAGCTCCTTCATGCCAAACTCATTACTAAATGTGATTACAAAGGTCTAATCGACCGCTGTAATCGCTGTAAAAGTCTCAGCCAGATTCTTCACACTTCTGATCGGGATTTTTTTTCTTTTTTCTTATACATGGGGGAAAGTGAAAGGAAATGTTTGAATAAAATTCGTTTGGATGTTTGGGAGGTGGGGGGGGGCTATGTTTTGTTGCAGTTAATCAGCACATACAAACAGGCCGCTCGTACCTGCTAGACATAACAGCAGACACACAAGCACACGCCAACAAACACCTTGCAGGCCATTCCTGGTGCGAGTCCTTCCGATTTGCCCGGCTGGCAGGGAGCGACCTAATGACACTGCACATTTTCTCCTCTTCCTGCCATAACAAGAACAGCTTGTTCTGCTCTTGTCTAGACGGTGGCGGGGGGGAAAAAAGGCAGGAACAGAGATCCGATTCAAAGAACAGACCAGCATGACCGTTCTGTGGAACAAACCCTCTCCCCTTCTTCTGAGTGGCAATTAGTGAAGCCTCAGTGACTTGCACAGCCTCTCCTCTCCTCGCTCTGTCTTTCATTTTGTCTCATCTATTACTCTCATCGTCTGTCTAGACTCCTCTTTCAGTTTCATCTCCTCTTATGTCTATCCAGCTCTATTACCCTCCCATCTTATCTTCTTTCTCCCTGTCCATCCTCTCACTTGGTGTCTTTGCGTTTACTTTCCCATCTTCTGGCCATCCTCGGTCTCCTCTGCTGCTCCTCTTTTTCCTCCTCTTCAGCAAGCCTCTCATTTAGCTGTCACATGAATTTGAATCAAGGCTTTGAAATGTCGGAAAATGCGAGGCAATGCTAAACCTGTTTTCCCCTCGTGAATCATTCAGGCCCCCTCCACCCCTTACAACACAAACACATGCAAGTTAATTATGTGATTTAAAAAATGCCAGACAGAGTGGTGTGATGAATGATCCTCCTCTGGTCTGCCAAGTTCTGATCAGCAGATACTTAAATGCTCAATATGTAATTTTGCCAATGGAAGTCTGTCAGTAAAAAACTATGAAAACAAGAGACGTACCTCGATGATGTTGTGAGGTAGCTTGGGATTATGAGATTTGTTTATTTCTTTGTCAAACAGTCATCACATCTGATTAAAAATCTATCTAATTAACAGGCAGAAATGTTCACAGACGAGGTAAAGTATAAGTGTTTAAGTCATGTAATATTTATTCATGTTTGCTGTCCTTTCTCACTCTCTGACAAGTATTACCCTGAAATTTGCGACAGCCAACAAAATGAAAAGCATCATTACCTTTAATAAAATTACAGATTTCACTAGTTTTGAACATTGTTGAAAACATTTGGAATATAGAAAAAACGCAACTCAACAAAATCTGAAATGCTGAATATTATATATTTAAATGTAAAGAATAAAAGAATTGAGCAGGAGGCAAACAAAAAGCAGCTGGTCTACTGTACATGCCAGCTCAAATGAATTCATAGTAGGTTTTACAGTAGACAGATATTTAATAGACCAAAATGTCATTAATAGAAAATGTTCTGCTGTTAAATCCTTTTTCTTCATGAAAATATAAAACCTTGACAGTATGAAACCTCACAGGCAAAACTGAGAGGTTTTTTTGTAATCCGCCATTTCCATTTAGTCTTTCAATTCCATTCAGTCACAGTTAAATCTAATGTATTTTTAGAGCACCTACCAAAATGTGTTAAAGATCCAAGGCTTCTTAAACATACAAAAGCAAAGAAGACATTTTCAAACCAATGAAAAGAAAAATACAAGTATGAAGACAGAAATTGTAAAGATTAGCATCACTTGAGAGCCTTTGAAACCACTAAAGCCATTTTTTTTAGTAAAAACAAAAAGTTTACAAATTCATTCCTCCCATTACAAATTAGTGCCGTACAATCAACCTTTTGTTTAAAGTAATGAAGCTTAATTCCAGGTTTTGTAGGAAATCTTAAGTAGAACAAATTCGAGAAGCTGAATTTGGAGAAGTATGTATAAAAAGATGCACTAAATTGTGCATCTGTCAAAGAAATCATGCCAGTTGATTATCTTGCCAGATGCCAGTTTAAACAATCTGTAGCTTCAACAAAGAGCTAGAACAAGTTGATACAGACTAAAGTTACATTAGAGGAAAGGAAAGTTTAAAGCCCTACACACTCACTCAGTATCCTTCATGACTCTGTCTGATTAGATACGAAGTTATATAGGGTGGATGATGTTGTCACATGATGTCTCCAAATAACATGGTTTAACTGGCTCTTTTTAACACAACACATTAACCGTCTCAAAAGCATCGGTGTGAACAATGAAACCAACAATGACTGAATTCCCATTACCTGCTTCGTTTGAGGAGGACTGGTTCTGTGCATGCTGGTTCACAGTCACAATGTCATCATTTACTGCAACACTTGGACAGAATAGAGTCATTACTAACACTTGCATCTGTTACGCAAGTGTTTAGCTTTGTGCACCGCACAGTTGTCTGTAGTTGGTCTTTGTCAACTTAAAGCATGTTGAATCTGCACCTGAGCATGTCAGTGAGTAAAAGCACTCTGATTGTCTCTGATTGGCTGAATCTGACTTTTTGAGGCTGTCAAGGGTTCACTGAAGTTTTAAGGCGGACACTCACAGCCATGGCACTGATGGCTAATTTCAACCCCTGTGTGCCTTGCTGTGAGTTCATGTTCCGGGTGCAAATAAAATTGTTGAGGCAAGTTCTTGTCTGGTGGCGCGAGTACAAATTGTACAGTGCAAATCGCAAAAGTAGTTACTCTGGCAAATGAAGCAAGTAAACACAAAATATCCTAGTGTTCACATACGCCCAAATAAAGAGAGTATTCACACCTGGTGTGAACACACAGTTAGACATAAAAAACCAACAGACAAACATTTTAAGATTTGATTTTCACTTGAGGGGTCTTCAACAGAATTATTCATTATTTCTGATAGATTTCTGCCAAATTAAAAGTTTTGGCACCAAAATCACCAACAGAAATGCTGCGTTATATTTTTTTTCAAATGAAATTTTTAACTCGATTTTATCTCTGAAATCTAAAAACAAACAAAAAATAACAAAAGAAACAAAATGCGAAACAATGTTAAATCATGTGTTTGATTGTTTGTTGTTTGCTTGTATGTTTGTTTGATGTTTTATCATATGTTTGTTTGTCAAGCTTGATGATAATCAATTGATCTCTTTCAGGTCAAACTAGGGATTGATAGTGTTTACAACTAAAACTTCAGTATTAAAGTTCAATCCGTGGCAAAAGTAAAATTTTCTTGAGAGAAACTTTTTGGGCTCTAGTAAGCAATGAGACAGATAAGATTTGAAAGAAACTTTGTTGTCAAACTTAGCGATCCAATTACTGAACATCATTATTTGCATAAGCACTGTCCCATCTTCTCCCTTCTTCTCTCACACATCTCATCCTCTTTTTTGCCTCTCCTCTTCTCTCTCTATCTGTCCATCAACTCCTCTGATGTTGGTTTGTTAGTCAGCTGATCTGTCAGCCTGTCAGCTTCAACAGGCGAGCAAGGAAACAGTCTGCTCCACAGTGGAAACCAGCCGGCAGGAGGAGGAGGAGGAGGAGGAGGAGGAGGAGGGGGAGGAGAGGATACCAAGGGCAGATAGAAAACAGGACAGACAGCAGCAGCAACAGTAGACAGGAAGAGGAAGCCGTGGAGAAATGGAAATGGCAGTGAGGACGGGGGAGAGGAAGCATGGACAAAAGATGGTGATGATGAGGAGGATTGTGGTGATGACGATAAGGCTGTGGGTGATGAGCACTCTGAAGATGAAGGTGATAATGAGGACATGATAAGGAGTGGGAGAGCGAAACGCAGGAAGAGATAGGAAGAGGAAGAGGAGGGTTTTTAGGTTAAAGAGCACAAGAGGAAGAGTTAAACTATTACTAAAACCACACAGGTCTGACCTCTTTGTTTCAACACCAGTGGAGAGGTACGAGAGATGTGATACTGACTTTTAGCAGTCATATTCTCTGCAGAACAAACGTGTCCCATCAAAGGTCTCAAAGGGAATCTTTCTTTTTAAAGACGTGATTGCTGAGAGACAGAAGGGGCTTTTTTTTTTATTGCTACTTCCTGCTACTTTCAAATCCTGCACTGTTCTCTAACAAGGAGAAACCAAATCCCGCAGTGGGGAAGAAAACTGCTCATGCAGACTCAGACAGAAAATATGTGACGTGAATTGCACTTTGACGAGTGTGTGTGTATGTGTGTGTGTGTGTGTGTGTGTGTGTGTGTGTGATGGTGTGTGTATGTGTGTGTGTGTGGTTGTGCCTGTGATATAACAAAGTGTTGTAGTCGTCGCTTGCCAGTGACAGACTGGGGGCCGGATACGTGTTTTTAGCAGTGTGTGTGTGTGTGTTTCTGTGTGTGTATGTGTGACTGGGTATGTGGCTACCACAGTGTCCTTGGGCGTCCGTTTTGATGTGTGTGTGTGTCTGTGTGTGAGTAAATGAGAGTCAGTGGGCTGCTGTTGCTGCAGTCACAGCTCCGAGAGCAACAGCATTATCACACATTAAAAAAGAGGCTGTTTATGGTGCAACATGCTGTGGCACACTGCTATGTAATACAGTACAGCCTGTATGGAGGCAATAAGCAGGGCCATTAAAGGAAACACGGGCCCCTCCATGTCCTCCAGTAGTAATGCCTTAAGTCAGTCTATTTCACCATCACAGCAGCTGCAAGTATTGATTTTCTATGTGGAGAAAACTGATTAAACTGAGTTATTTTATCATTCTAATGAAGTGCTGACATTAATGTTGGTAGTAAGACTTAAAGGGATATTTTAGAGGGAGTGGAGTATTATCCTTCTCCAACATAGACTGTCCAAAATTTTTCATCATATGAGACATCCTGCAGTTATTTAATCCTGATCTTTAAGGGACTTCTAGCTAGCAGCATGGCTCTATAGATGGCTTTGCCGGGTCGTTGGTCAGCCCATCACTGGAGTCTGGAAAAAGATGTATTCATTTAAAATGGAGACAATTATCATGGGATCTGGTGCAGATATACATAGTTTCCAGAGGAAGGATTGAATGGCTTTGATTTTCCCCTAACTTTTCACCTAATGCCACTTCCCAAAAGAATGCTTCATGATGATTTTCTTGATCCTGACCCTTTTCACATCACAGCTAAGTATTTACCTCTGTCTGATACTTTGGACTAACCAAATTTCTAATGACACTCTCGTTAGGCTCAGTTCTGTGTTAGTACTTATTGGTGTGTCATTAAATTTAACATGTTAAATGCTAAACAAAAATGGTAAATCTAAGTATGACATCACATCGGCCACAACCCCATCTGACACATACTTCATCATTTGCAAAAATACTTTATAGCAGTACACTGAGGCTTACAATTGAGAAGTACTGTAGTAGATAGTGTTGGATTGATCGTATTCACTGAGTAAAAAATAAGTTTGACTTTTCTACAGAGCTTAGCCCCAAAATTCAACTTGAAATGTTCATCTCTGACAAAGTTTTGTTATGTGTTTTAACACATTTTTAGGGCAGCAGAGAAATTTACATTTTTTTTATTGAACCAGGTTAAACTGTTTCCCAATATTATGGCTCCTACACTTTCCTTAATGCATTACGTTACAAAATTGTTTTCACAGGCTGTGCTCCTCCTGACCAAGTGACTAATGTTCATGCATTAAATATGTGCAGTACCACTTTAGAAAATGCTGTTCTGCAATCCCAACATGTCTTTACAACATCAATTCAACGTCCAATCCAGGTTGTTTTCATAACTTGATATACAATGCTCATGCATTAAAAAGCTACAGAGAAAACTGCAGATTATTAAGGAGTTGCAGTTGTGTGTTTTTTATGGTAACTGTGAACTGTCTATGTCAGACTGTTTAATGTCCCCCTGGTCTCCATCACTCTCTGAATTTCAGTCGTTTCTCCTGCTCCATGCTCTCCCCTGCCCCCCTGCCTGCATCCTTGATATGAGGCGAGCAGCAGCTTTGCAGGGCAGTAAGGTAATAAATGTGTTGCAGATGTGTCTGTGAGCCATGAAGGATTGGGGCATCTTTCCAACCTGCTGTCTCTCTGCCGCACTCTTCTTTTTCTTTTACTTCCAATCTATACTCCTCTCCTCTTTACTGCCTCTCTCATCCTCTTTTTCTCTCCTCTCTCATCTCCCCTTCTTTTGTCTCCTCTGCTGTTACACCTGCCCTGTGTTTGACTCTTTCTCGCCTCCTTACTCACACTCCTTTTTTTTATCATCTCTTCTCCTATTTTCTCCTTTTTTCTACCCTCTCTCCTTTCCTTAATGTCTTCTCCCTGTCTCCCATCACCCCTCTCATCTCCTCTCTCCTCTCTCCTCTCCTCTTTGTGGCTCTACCAGGATAATTAAGCATGTCAGAGTTGTGCTGACTTGGCACAATTGACACCAAGTGAACGAGAGAGAAAGAGAAACAGTGATGGAGTGGCAGAGAGGTAGAGAGAGAGAGACCTTCAGGCTGTGTCTCCTCTCTGCAGTCCAGACAGTACATCACTGCTGATCTTCTCTCTATATGTGTGTGTGCGTGTGTGTGTGTGTGTGTGTGTGGGTGCACGTGCTCTGGGCAGGAAGTGAATGTACTTGTCTATGCCTCAGGGAGATGCAGTCACGCTATATGGCAGCAAAGTTACACTGTGTTTAAACCGGCTCTACCTACTTTGTCTCTGGGCGTCCTGCTGGTTTGACAGCACACACTGGGCACATATGTGAAGCAATGCATGTGAGGGATGAAGGTCATAACACTCTCATCTCTCTTTCACTTTTCATTCATTTATTTACAATTTGAACAACCATCGAAAGATTCAACTTGAGTATATATAACATTGCTGTCGTGGTCCATACACTGACATCATGTTCCATGAATACCAATTTTTATTGTACTGCACTGTTATGCAACAATTCATCATGTCTATTAAGTCCCATTAAAGAGACTACTAGCTAATGACTAATGGAGTTGTAGAGCGGAGGGAGAGATGTGCAGTGAAGGTACTGCAGGAGATAAGAGGGACAAGTGCATGCTGGTGTTCTGAAAACAACAGAAAGTTAGTTATTATAGTTTAGTCCATTGATTTGGGCTGCATATCAATACAGTCAGCAGGCTGAGCAGCAGCTGTGGCTGTGACGCATAACTCATGGAGACAGTTAAGATAATATGGTTATTGACTTCACTGATACTTACACTTCTTGAGAATTATACATTATTATCCAAGCCCATTGCAAGTAAAGACCAATAAATCTTTCTAGAAATATTTAAAAAAGAGACCGGAGAGACAGGAACTACTGGCTCATTCAACATGTTTGTTGTTAGTTTGCCTAACTTAGAGTTAGAGCATGACTACGTCTTAATAGAAGTAAGACAGAGTATTATCCAATAGCCCAATTCATATAATTATTTGCACAAGGAGCACAAGACAAGCTGAAGACACATGAGTTCTTGAAGAGATCAAGTGATGCATCCAGGAGGATTGTTTAAGTGTGGCTATTCAGAAGAACTACAAACACCTTTGTATTTAGACATTGTTGGTTGACATGGCATGTGAGCTAGTTCGTTCCAAGCACACTGAACCTCTTCAAGTCTGTTGCTCAGCCTACATGTGTTGCTATCTGCCAACAATGCTTAGTGTGGGTTTGATCCTGTATTGAGTGAATCATATGCACAGTTATACCTCTAATAACTCAGATACCTGTAAAGTTAGCAACTATATTTAACTATGTCTGGTTTCTCTGGTTGCCATGGTCACATGACAAAGTTCATACAGAGAAAAGCAACATATATCTGAGTGAATCTATAAGCACTGATGCCACACTGCTTCCGCGCTTCTTAGCCATTATATATTTCTGTCATCGTGTTTGTTTGGAAACAACAGAGTCAGCAGTGGTATTGCTCTTCTTATAACTTGACCTTTGAGAATCGACACAAGGTGGCTAAGTGAGAAGTGTGTAATGTAAAGAAAACTGTGAAGAAAATTTTGTTCACCATGAAAAGTCTCCTATTAATACTGCTTTACGGAAAGCAGAGACAATCAGCTTGGAAAAAATGCGTCCTTCTTTAAATCCTCTTTAGCAAAAAAAGAATGAGTAAAAGCCTTGAAACAGATTGACAATAGCACAGGGTGTTTTGTGTCAGTCACCCTATGCCAGATACTGCACTCACTGCACAAGTAACTTTAAAGAGAAGAAATGAACCCCTGTATACATTTTTACAGCACTCTTTCTCAAACAAAACAAAAAATCTCTTCCTAATTTTGCCTCTCATGTTCTCTGTCTGCTCTGTGATTTAAAATTGCTGCCACCATAGATGCTAGTTAGCTCTGTTAGCCATTTGGCTAGCTGACTGCAAATAGCACTGGGGAGTGTTTGTTTTTACAACATATCACAGGAGTTTTGGACTGACATGAGGAGGATATTTTTAATGTCTGTGGTAAAAGAGGACCCAGTGGAGAATGTTGGTGTAATGGACAACAGAACCGGAGCCAGGTACACCCTGTAACACAATCGCACTGCCTGAGAGGACGCTGATGGAGGAAACTGAGAGGAGAAATGGAGAGAGACTGAGAGGGATAAGAGTAAATGCTGGACTGGCTTTCAGTCTTTGGCCAGAACTTCACAAAATAAAAGGCAGCAAGACAGACACTCTGCTGACACTTCTTGCTGTTGGACTAGCACGTAACATTAGCTGGCTTGCTACATTTTGTTGTTGCACTTGTTTGATGTTTAACTGTGTTAGCAAAGTTGTTGTTGGTAATATGACAAATCAGGCCATTTTGACAGAGTTCTAGCTAATGAATGTTATAGTCAGGGGTTAGCAACATATTTTCTCTTGCTCAGGTTAAGTTAGCATGGCCTCCTGCTGTCCCGAGTTGTGTGCAATCCTCTGCAAACCCTAACTGCTACTACATACTGCCTAGTTTTGTTTGAGCCAGTAAGTACATCTATTCTTATTGTAACAGGAACCTGGGATTTTTATTTACCACAGAGGTGTTTCAGTCAAAAAAGTAAGAGTACGAAATCTCCCAAAATACCAGTTTTTACATAATGTTGCCTTAAAAGACTTTCTGGGCAGTTTAGGAGTTAAACGCTAAGGGTATTTGTACTTTTACCAAGAATCAGTGCTGTGGAGGTAAAATACTAAACAAGTCAAACCTTTCTTTTGTGTTTTTCAACCCTTTTACTTGGGCCAAACCAGCATCCAGGTGCAATTAAGCCATTCCTCCTTACTGTTCCTAAAAAAACCACTAACAACACTTCGTTCAATCCAACATCACATGAGGATAATTACTACAGAACTTGTCCGGTCAATATAAAAAAAAAACTTTATGAAATGTAGTTATCTTTAATATACATCAGTTATAATTAGATGGGAGTGAGTCTTATAGGGCCAGTTAAACCCACAGGTGCACTGAATTTATAGCTTCTCTCTGCACTTTATGAAGCCTTGAGATAATACATAATAAGGCTTACATGGATCTACATCCATTTAGATACAAGATGAATGATATCTTTATCATGATGAAATCACCTGACAGCAATAATGGCACAGTCTGACCTGGCCCCCATCCCATTTTCTCAGTGCACTTTCCTCCATAACAGAGTTATCAGAGCATTACTCGGGTGAGAAATAAATTTGAAAATGTTGCCTCTGTTTGTTTTGCAGCTTAAGGTGCTCAGAGAGCATCAGGTTAATATTCACTGGTTAGCATCGACAGTGAGAAACCTCATAAATATGTCCTCAGGTTGCCTGCTCACTGTCAGTTTTAATGCTCTGCCCACGCATACGCCCACACACATGAATAAGGTACAGGCACACACACACACACATATGCACAACTATACACACACTACACATGACGAGTACACATGAAACACACGCACTCGTGCAATTCACACAAAAAGAAATACCCGTGCACACATGCTCGCACACATCCCTACACGCTACCTAGCCAACATAGCAGAGGATCTCAGCAGGAAGGCAGCGCCGACAGGCTGAGCCAAAATATCGTCTCAAACTCAGTAACCTCAGCCATCATATCAACAACTGAATCAGAGCTGATAGGCAGTCCGACTGGCTTGCTGTTCAGCTATACAAATCAAGCTGGTTATGTGAACGTGCAATAAAAAAGATGTGTCCTTGCAGCACAGAGAAGATGGCAGCGTGTGCAGAAAATGTTAAGAAATGGTGGCAAATCATTTTCAGACGCTGTTGTCCGTCATCATCCAGTTTGTTCAATCATCCGTCTGATGCGTTAAGGATAGGGACAGACATGAGAAAAGGCCTGCGCTACAAACTGGGAGTGTAAATTGAAAAATGTGAGTGTGTAACAGACAGGGAGCGTCTATCTAATGAGAGATGCTATCAAGTTGCATTAGGTGATTATGATGATGCATAATGATGATTTTAGAGCACGATCTACTAGAGACGTCTTTTCTCAGGACCTGATGCATCATTTTTTTTTTTAATCCTTCTCCTTTTTAATCTCTCTCTTTTTACCATAAAGTTTTAGGAGATGCAATACGAAATTATTTGTGTACTTGATATTTATGGTATCAGCACAGAAATCCAGACTTGGTCAAAACTGAAAATCCATCTCTCAAAACTTTCATGGTGCCATTATTATGTGTGTAGGAACAGGCTAAAAAAAGTCACATATTTTACTTGCAATCAGACTTGACACAATTTCAAACAATACACAAACCCATCAACCCCTACTGTATACTGATAATTGAACAAAATGACACTGTGAGTTCTGTGTGTATACTTCAAAATCAATAACTCATTATCAAAAGTGAAATAAAATTTCAGTCAAGCAAAAAGTCCAGGCTTCAGTTTCTCTGCTGTCTGGATGGTCGACAAGGCTAATGTTAACTGAGTGCAAGCTGAGTGCAGCTGCATGGAGGTTTGTTGCTATCTGAGGAATCAGAGGAATTTAGGGAGAGGAGATTGAAGCATTAATGTGAGAGCTGCTACACAACGACAGCAGCCCAAATACAGCTATTGACTACACTGAGTTGCAACACATACACACACACACCCACACACCCCTTCACACACACAATATCAGATAAAATCCACATTTAAACACAAAAAAACACACCTACATTAACACACTCTGACCCACACATACATTCACATTTATAGACACAGATACAAATACACATGATCAGAGACAACCACAAACACACACATGCACGCACACTCACACACAAATAATGTGCCTATTTAGGTCATTGTAAACATGGATTGGGTGAATGTCTGACTGACTAGTAAATAAGCTGGATGGGAAGTAAATAAAGGAGACAAAATCAGACAGGAGGCATCCATGCACAGAGGGGCAAGGTAAACACACACACATACACACACGCATATGCATACACACACACATACACCCACACACACACACACACACACATCAACATACACACACTGCCCAAGCAAAAGTGCATTACAGCAAAGACACATACTACTGCTTTATAAACCTAAAACATCGTTAAAAATTGGCATGCTAAGACACACATGCACGCACACACACATACAAACACCCAAACACAGAGGAATAAATTAGGCGGGGATGATGACTCACTGTGTCTGTCTAATTTAGTGTGTTTCTGCCACAAACACCAACAAATACGCACACACTTTGTCTTAAACCCTGTAATTATAATGAATAAATATGAACGCACATATACACACATTCAAAGACACATGCATGCAATTATCATGTCGTAAATTGTGTAATTATATAGGCCGAATATAAAATACACACATTCATGGATCTACACGCATATGCACACACACCCACAATCACGGACACACGCATATCTATGCAATTATCTTGTCATCCATCTTGCAATTAAATCAAACTAATATGGATTACAATCAGCGCTCACCCTGCACCTTCACACCCTGGACACACAGACACACCCTTTCCGCATACACACCCTGCACACAGGTCCTGACCACTAGCCAGCATCGCGAAGCAGTTATGTGACAGGTGTGTTGACCCCATTAGGTCCCGAAGTATCACACAATAGCACTCTGCACTTTCGTCTCTGATTGATTTGGAATCAGTCTGAATCTTAACTTAATAATTCACTGCAAGTTTCTGTAAGAAGTCGCTTACATTTTCTGGCTTTAGCCATTAAGAGCAGTTCTACAGTTAGCCACCTCACTATGAGTGAGGTTAAGACTGGTTTGCAGTATCATCCAAAAATGTCTGTAGAAGCATGATAATTATGTTTACAGGTTAGGTATATGTATTTATCTATGTATCTATATCTATAGAAAGCTATATAGATAGACAGAGACAAACAGATAGATACTCTAAATGCTGACTTGTATTGTTAAGTGCTTTGA
>JAPZDY010000025.1:21269748-21298527 GCA_029783645.1 Ctenochaetus hawaiiensis
CTACCATTCGCAGAGGATCTCTACTACCAGTGGAGAAGGAAGAAAACCAACAGAAATATAAAAGACCTCAATCACACAACCAAAAACTGCCACCTGGAAGACAGTGCTGATGCATCCAGTCCAACAACATCAGGCTCAGGCCTCATCCTGCAGCCCATAAGACTGTAAAACTTTTGAGCTCTTCACTCTGTCACTATGACACTTTACACACTTTTTATATTAATAGTATGTTCAATTATATACAAGATTCTGTGAAAATGTAATTTTCTTTATACATATAGATATTTTTCAAACATCTGTTATTCTCATCTATTTGTAAGAGAACAGCTGGAGGGAGCCTGAGAACTAAGACTTTGCCAGCGACTGTTTTACTTTATTTTTTGAGTATGACAATAAAGAATATGAAATGAAATGGAGAGTAAAATTGATGGATAAAATAATTGTTAAAATTGAAGAGGAAAGAGAGGGAGGAAGAAAATAGTATTGTTCTGCTAACAGACGGGGAGTAATGGATTGAACAATTAATAATAATAATGGACAGATAGATAAAACAATTGTGACTAGTTGCAGATGAAGATGACAAAACAAAAACAGTGCCAAATAGGAGAAAACTGTTAAAAAAAAAAGGTGTGATTGGGATTAAAAAAAATATTTTCTGGTGTTGATCTTCCTGGTTCTGTGTCTGCAGCCTAACACTCTGCCTTCCACACATCACCTGGGAACACAAAACATATAATAACAAGCTCACCATGGAAATCAGTGTGGACAAAAATGCACTGAACACAGATGCAGACGGACACACAGACCCAGCTGGGCTGCCTAGAAGGTCAAATATCTGTGTTTGTCTGTGTGTATGTGTGTGTGTGTGTGTGTGTGTGTGTGTGTGTGTGTGTTTTACCTAACGTGAACCCTGTACAGTAAACAAAACCTTACGTTAACCTCGCTGCTATCGACCACAGGTGTCTACATCTGAATGTTGGCACGTTTGTTTACTACCGCTCGATGACTTCATTCCCCTCTTCAACCCCGCAGGGCCTCAGAGGAGACTGACCAGAGCTAACTCACACACACACAGACACACACACATGCACACACTGCTGATGAATTATGTAATAAATGTGGTCTGAGTACAGAGAGAAGACTCGGCTCCGGAGTGATTTCTCATATCTGCAGTGGTTGACCACACTAATCGTAACAGCAGGATGCATACATACATTCAGAGATAAGCTAGCATGTGTGTGTGTGTGTGTGTGCGTGCGTGTGTGTGTGTGTCTGAAATTGTTAAGTACATTAATCAAATTCTTAACCACGCGGCACACACACTGCATGCCACTGCCACAAGGCTCTATGTTCAGTTTAATTAACTCCAAGGAAACAACAGAGAGCAGCTAAGTTATTCAGACTGTCAGTGACTCAGTCAGTCTGTCAGTGTGGTTTTCTACAACCTCACAGAGTGAGATGTCTGTCTTGGAGATCCCATCAGAATAAAGGTTCCGTTAACCACTCAGTGCTCTTGGGTGTTTTAGCGACTGAGCGTGCTTCAGCTGCAAGTCAAATTGCTTTGACAAATCAGTGGTGAGTGGAGGAGGCACATTCCTATGTGTGCTCTGGTTAACATTGTCAATGGAAACATCACAGCAGGAAGCCAAACTCTCAGCAATCAAAGAGAAAATGGCAGAATGTGAAATTCACCACAGCAGCTGGATAATCTGGGCTGGGAGGCGACATGAGAACATGCTGTTGAAATGTTATCAGTCACTTTCACTGGTGTATTACCTGATGAGCTTGCTTTAAAAGCTTTTTGTTTATATGACGGAACACACACAGAGGATGGCTTCATAATAGAAGAAGAAACATCACAACTGAACAACGATCTGTTTTTGCTTTTCACCTACCGGTAGCTATTCATGCGAATAGTCTATGGCTAACATGTCCATGTTTTGAGATATGAATGCCTGAAATTCCTGCTTCCATTTCAATACAATGGAGGTGAAAAGATCATACTGAGACAATTCAGAGCAATGTGTCTTCCCAGTAACAGGTTTGTAAATTACACTGAGTGGCCATGACTTTGAAAAAAGAGAAGTATTCAACTTATTTAGTGCTGCATTCCAACAATGTTGGCAGACTCACAATGTTTTTCAAAAATGTATCTAAATTATTGTCACACAACCAGAGATATGGCCTCTGTTATGCAATGCCTTTATCCTCTTTGTCAAAATCTGGCACCTGCATCACCCACAAAGCCACTCAAACACAGACAGTCCAGTCAAAGATTCTGATCTGCTTTGCTAGCAAGGCCTTGAGCCTCAAAACTCTGACAAATTGTACTTACACTTTGCTTTTCACATACTACAGGAAAGAATGTTAAGAAATGACAGTTTCTATGTTAAATCATTTCCTTGTATTGTGTTGCAAAGCCATGTTAGATAGCATTATCATGCTAACCAACTAGCCACAGCCCATACTGTTCAGTCCCTTTTCAGCTGGTAGGCTTTTGAGCCTGTTGTTGTCGCCCACTGGCCAGGCTTTGATTCTGGTGCCCATTAAGACAAGAGTGTCATCATTCCCCACTACCTGGACCTTAAATGGTATTTCTCCTGGCAGTCCAAAGTTCCTCTGCTAGCATTGTAAACACCGACAGCCTCTCAGTATTGTTAGACTGCAGTTTAGGCAGAGTCGGCCTGGTTCATATGACCTCTAGCTGCATGGCCAGCTGAGCTAACTAGATAATGGAAACTACAGTTCAATAGGTAGCTAGTTCTTACTAACTGCATCTTTAAAGGTGCTGTATGTACTTGGCTCTAGCTGACCAGACCTCCTTTTAGAACTGTGGAGGTATCTACAGATTGCAAGCTTTGTTGCACCTGCTATGGAGGCACAAATGACCCATTTCACATCCTTATTAGTACTTGAGGTCCGTTGACTGTGTATTCTTGTAAATCTCCCCTCACCTTTAAAGTTATCAGAGCTCTCATTAGCAGGAATAAAAACAACTGTTTGGACCTTCAAGAGGCCCATCAATCACTGTAGGAGTGACATCGAGATAAAGTACAATAAGTCTTTCCCACAGCACCCACTTTGACTCATCAAAGTGGGAAAAGTAAAGGTGTTACTAGTTACACTAGCAATGGCTCCATTCTATTCAAGTGTCTCTATTTACACCTTTATTTTTTTTCATGTTTTCTGTGAAACACATTAAGTGAAAGTGTCTCATAACAAAAAAAAGATGATAAAAGTGGAAACAAAGAATAGAACTGGGAAAAAAATAATGGAAACTTAACATATGGGAAGAACAAAGGGTGTGTTTGTGTGTGTGCGTGTGTGTGTGTGTGTGTGTGCCTGTGACTCAGTACTCTAGTTTTCCATTCTTCCATTATTTATTCATTGTAACCCATTGTCTGTAATAATTCTGCTAACACTGTTGCTCCAGTAGATTTAATTAAAACATAACTATCTTTCTTTTTGTCTGAATAAGTGGTAATTTACTGTGGGTTATACTTAATTTCAACGCATTCAGGTGGATTTAGTCTCTAAATGCTTTCATAAAACTCTGTGATTGGAATAAGATAACACAGATTTTATATTATGATCTGACAAAGGCTAGTTCGTATGTACTCGGTCTGAACCTGGTCCTAAACCAGCACTGCTGGATATTTGGTTCGAGAAATGGTTCAGCTGAAAGAAAGGAAGTTACTCCCCTGAGGAAGAGCCAGGCCTCCTCTGTATGCCTGCATATGACTTCAATTACAGTACAACAATCATAATTAGAGTTAGTGATTATGTTTTAATGAGAAGTCATTAAGCTGAAGTTTACAGGCTAATATTGTGGGCAATGCAGTGCCTATTATTTCCACTGTCGACTGTTTTTCTCTTGCTACTGCTGTGAGCTCTTTACCTCGATGAATCCGAAAAGTCTGATTCCCTCATAGAGTCCATAAGTTATTAAACGTTGTTAAAAGCAGATGCAGCAGGTTTTTCACATTTTTAACAGAACATTTGGAGAGATGCGTACACTTTTTATCATTCTAAGTGGTTGGTTGGTTTATAAAGATTGGTGACCTTTTATAATTCCAGCACGGCTCCACTCAGTTTCAACCTTAGCAGGGCACTAATCAGTTAGAATAAATGGGAACACCTGTGTGGGGGCATGGGGGCTTTAACTGTTCACTAGCCTCCAGCTAATACTGATGAGCTAGCTGCTAAATGCCCATCTAACAATGACATGATGAGCTAAATTGTCAACCCAAATAAAGACTTATCACTCTGCTTTTTGAATAGCAAAATAACATACTCATCATGTCACACACACACTCCATAGTTTACATGTGAAAAAACAGAGAGTTGACATTTTGGACATTTACTAATCAATAACTTTTTACATCTTCAGCAACAATTATAGTATCACCTAGCTGCAGTTTGTGTATCTATTTGTGCTGCAATCAGCGTGAGATTGTTAACAGAAAGTAGTATCAATATATTTTTGTAATCAATGACCACTCCCAAAAATAGTTGACTAGTTATTTAACAATGAGAAATACATCATGTTTTTTTTTTTATCCAAAAACGATGAATGTCATCAAACAGATCAAATACAACCACTAAGGTTTACTAATATAGGCAGGACAAACATGGAGGTAGGTGAAGTAGAAGAGCCCTTGATTGACTCTGAGGGGCTGTTTACAAATTAGCTGTGATCTGATTGGACTAAACCCCCAAACAGGGTTCTCTGAGCAGATGATGCAATTGACCCCAGTAAGAACACTTTTGCTTTCTTTCAGGGACAGTAGTATTACCTTGAAAACAACCTTATTGCTGCATCACACCAAACCATTGATAAATAATAAGCCTTCTATAACAGTGTGACTAGTGGTTTTGCTAGCTGACCAGACAAATAGTCAACTATTCTGGGAATTATTTCATTGAGAGAGCTTTTTAGGAAACACATTTTAATTTAATTGCAGATGTAAAGTGCACTGCAGAGTAAGTATGGAGTAAATCTGTAAACAGCTGTACTTTGGCAAACATATGGCATTGAAATTGTTAGCTACAGCTGAGCTTGTTAATGAGCACGACTCATACCACCTACAAAGTGAAATCATATGTTTAATTTAATTAAATGAAGAATTAAGTTGAATACAGAAAATATCTCAGGGTAACCAACATGTGTCCATATGAAATAGATGTGATTCGATCTTATATTGTGGTAATTTATTATAGCAAACTGACAAAGTTCTCAATAGGCTGAATGATCAAACTTTTGTTAATTCGCTCAAAAAACACTTCACAGGTAAAATAAGCACACATCGTTATAGATTAATATGTATATCAGTGCAGAGACACAAACACCCACACACAGCTGTGCACCATCAGTGTTTACCTTTAAAGGCATTTGTGGCCGGTAAGTCAGTTTCCTGCATACTGCTCCTTCCCGAGCTCTGCCAGCTGCTGCCGATGCTGCGATGGATGCCAATAGACAAACCCTTAACCGGTCCGAGTCGCAGCCGCTGGGGGGAGGGAGGGTGGCCGAGAGGAAGGGGCGGTTCCTGCCAGTCTCACTGCCATCTTTCTTCATCAACAGTTCATGTGCGGGAATACGAGGCTGCTGTCCGTCAAACTCTGCGACTGCTGTACAGTCACTCTAGTTCTCTGAGTTAACAGCTGACCAGTTAACTAGACTGTGTAATGGTCCAGTGGTCCTTACACGGTTTGCTACTGCTGAGCACACAGGACTTGGGGCATACGGTGGCTGTTTGCTAAGAGGAAGAAGAGCACAATAAGGGGAGATGAAGGGGGGTGTTTGGGGTTGAAACACTGCTTAGGGGTTGGAGTCCAGTATAGGAAGCTGCTGCTCACTAAACACTATCCTCCCAGCAGCAGGCCTACAGCCATGGCAAGTACACTGAATTCTTGGCTTTCTCTCAATTTTTCAACGTGCCTGGCAGCAGGTGAGTGTCTCAGCCTCTTTTCTGCCTGTGAGCAAAGAATCTATATCTTTTTCAGTCTATCTGTCTGCCTCCGTCTCCTCCGCAGTCAGGTTTGTCTCTTAAACTCAGCTCCAATCAACATGTTGTCTCCTTCAATTCTCCAAGTTCTTCTGTCGGCTTGTTTCTGTGGGGTTTTTTGCCTTCTGTCTTCCTCTTTCTCGTCTTAGGTCTTTTGTCCCGTTGCTGCAGTCCCAAGCTCAGCACGAGGAGCTAAAGCGCCCGTGCACTGGCACCCCAGCTGGAGAAAAGAGAGAAAAACACAGACAGAGGGACAAACTCAGTGAATAAAATCATGAGATACCTCAATCAACAGGCGAAATAAATACATGCGATTAAAACGTCGGCTGAGCTAACTGTTGGCCTGCAATGACCAGTTAAGAAAAGTGCGAGGAAAACAACACTCATCCACATCCACCCACACATATACACCCACCCACGCACACAGCGGAGGACGAGCTTCAGTGTGTGTCTCAGTTTGGATAGCAGGTGGGTGGCTGGCTGGCTGGCATGGCCCCCTTTAGTTCCTCTCACCCACTAGGTTCTTACATGAAAGGGAAAGTTTTTCTGAAAGCCAAGCGCCGCCTGTGACCCTATTTCACAGAGCAGGGGAGAGATAGAGCCACATGTCAGTGTGCCACTTTGAAGTCTGCCTGATAAACAGGGCTGGAGGAGGCTACGGCTAAGGAAACAACAAAACTTTATTTACATTTCAAAAGTGCCAAGTGCCGCTTTTTTGTTTGTCTGGAAAAAGGAATAAAATCTTAAAAAAGAGGAAGGGGAAGAGGAGTGGGGAGGGTGGGAGGATCCGAGGAACACCGGTTTTGGTTAAAGAGCAACAACAACCACGCTTTTTGTTGTCACTGAAAACCGACAAGCTGAAATGAGAGATAGATCACATGGAGCATGATGGGAGGAGAAAGGCCGACGCCAAAAAACAAAAGAATGAGCAAAGGAAACATCATGTAGGAAAATGAAAAGTATCAAAAAATAGAATAAAAAGATTAAAAAAAAACATATATATCAAAGAGGACATGGAGAAGGGGAGCAGAGAGAGACAGAAATCAAGTTTTAGAGAAAAGAGACGCAGGTTTAGAAAAGTTCAAGAAGAGTGACGAAACAGGACAGGCAAAGTGAGGAATTTGTTGGTGAGAAAAAGCAGACAGACGGTAAACAAACACACACCCTGTCTGAGGTTTGGAAAAGCTCGACAGATCTCAGTTAGCCTGTCTTATCTCAGCTCCATGTGCCTGTTCTTATCGAGTCTTATCTCAGTAAGGATACACACAACAGCTGGTGCCCTGACAAACAGAAAAGTAAAGGCGAGAACTGGGCTGCTGTGACGTAGAGGGATATTTACTTCATGATGTTCCTTTACAGAGATTCATCATTTTGTCTGGATGGACGAATTAAAATTAGTCTTGAAAAGTTTTGTGACTTTTTTGCCTGAATAACAGATTCAAATCATTAAATGAGCTGAAATAAGCCACTCTGGCCTTAAAGCAGTTGGCCAATCACAGAGTTGCTTTGATAGGAGAGGAGAGAAACCGAGAGAACTGCAATGTGCAGGAGAGAAAAAAAGACTGGAAAGGGGGAGAAGATTAGAGAAAAGTTAGAAAGGGGGAGAGGAGATAACCAGAACGTACAGGAAAGGAGGGAAGAGGAGAGAAGGAAAAATGGAAAGCAGAGGAGAGGGAAGAAAGGATAATAGATGAAAGAATAGGGAAGTACTGCAGAAAAAATATCAGATAATACATAAAAAAGAAAGTATAGGAGAGTTTAAGGAAAGAAAAGGAGATGAGAGGACAAAGTAAGCTGAGGGGAGGAGAAGAAAGGAGAGGGGGTCTGAGACACTTGGCTCACTGATTACAGTGTAAGAGCAGAGTAATCCTGTGTTTGATATTGAGAAGTTTTCTGTTTGTGTATTTGTGTGTGTGTGTTTGACTCGTACTCTTCAGTTTATCCCTGTCAAGGCCTTCTGAGTTCACAAGTTTACACTGTGAGAGTGGAATTTCAGTGTAGTCACAGGTGTTTATCTTCAGAGTTGCAACATTAACTCAGTTTTACAAGTGATTCTACTTCCTGTATCCAGCTGCTGAGCAAACTTGAGAAGAATGATCTCAAATTCAGGAGGTCCTGCATGTATTGATTTCAGAGGTGCAGTGGTGATGAAAGAGACTCAGTAAAGTGGACTTCCAAAACTATGTCAGGTCAGAGGTCCCTTTTTCAAAATGTCAACTTTTCGTGAAATACGTACAAGTATTCCTTAAAGCTCCAAACAGGAATCTTTTTATTTCTCATCAGTTCTGTTTGTAGCATCTCCACAGACGCAGTAACGATCTCTCAAGGAAATAGCAGCAGATCTTTGTGAGCTGAAGCGCAATCCAACATTTGAGTTATCCAGTGGGCGAAACTCTGACTTTAAGTTTTCTGCATGTTTAAGAACAGGGTGAATAAAACAGGTCAATCTCTTGAATGCAGGTTAAGTTTTTTGAAAAACGTTGCTTGAGTGAATAGTTACAGCATTGTTACAGCTGCCACGACAAAACACACTGGCATTGGGGCTCTGCACTTTCTTTAGTGTTCAACTGGTCGACTCTTTTTTTTATCATAAAATTTTCTCCAAAAAGAAATGGAGAAACTACAGAGGAGCGAACAGAGAAAGAAATTATAAAGTGTTATATCTATATTGTGCAAATAGTCCAGTAGTTGATAAGGACATTATTGTATAGAGTGAATTCAGTCAGGCTCTGACTGCACTGTTCTATTTAAAAGGAGAAAATAAAGCCTCATGTGCTCTATTGAGGAAGGGCTTTATATCTAACTTTAGTACATTATAAATATTATTTATAATGTACATATTATTTATGTCATATTATGTTTTTTATAAACTACTGCACTGCACAAATGAATGAATGGACAAATGAATCCTGTAAAAAATATCAGTTTGTCCTAAACTGACAAACTCTTTGTGCTGACTGCCTGTGAGAGTCAGTCCACCCTGACCCCGCTGACTGTCAGTCTGTCTGTCTGACTGTCTGTCTGTCTGTCCCCAGGGTCAGACGAGGATAAAAACTACTACTACAAAACTACTACTACAAATACCACTACTACTGCTGTCTGTGTGTGGGCCTGCTGGGTCATCTGAGGACAGCTAGTCATCATGACGGCTGTGGAACACGCTGTTTGCTGTTGGACCACAGGATTTCAGGCTCCAGGTGGATGTTTGTCTGAGCTCTGGTCATTTAAGGACACCTCCAGGCCTCCTGTCTTATCTCTGGATGTATCGGGCTGTAAGACTTTGAAGTCAAGAGTCACACAGAGATCATGTAAGTCTGAGTTAACCTTGATAAATGAAATAATAGAGGAAGAAGCTGTGGTTTTTACTCTCAACCTACTTTTGTTTAAGTTTCATGTTGAAATATTGAAAAGTCAGAAATAAACATAAAATGATGTGTTATTTTGTTCAAGCACAGATCCAAAACAAGGGTTGATAGTCTCTGTTTAGTGTTGTCTCCAAGAATATAAATAACTATAATCTATTTAACAAGTTTAAGAGTCTTGAGCTGTGAGCTAAATGCAAGTCATTATTTTAATTTAGTTATGTTTAGCAGGTATAAAGTTACACCATGTTCACATCTTCATTTAGTGTGCTAACACTGGCTAATGAGCTTTCAGCACAAATCAGAGCCAAAGCTGATGGAAATGTCATTAGTTTTGCAGAATAAGTGACATATTTGACCTAAAGATGGCACCTGTGGAAGAGTCAGAGGGTCACCAAAGTGCCTAGTCATCACCTTGATGAAGGCTTGAATTGTGTTGCGAATTACAAATAATACTGGCAATTAAGCCAGCGGATGTTGAGATATTCCTCTTAAATGATATTCCACTACGAAGAGGTCAGAGAACTGGCAATGTTTATCCAAGATGTGAGTCCCCAACTCTTGAGTCCCTAAATTTATGTAGGCAGAGATCGCATTAAACAGCACGGTGTAATTTGGACAACTATTTGTTAGTATAGACATTTTTAGAGAACTGAAAGATTACAATCCATTCTTTAGCCCAGCAACACAGCTCTAGCTGACTCAGTTGTTTTGTTGGGAGAAAACCTGTCCTTTCTTAGTTGTTGATAAAACTGAAGATGTTAGCATGAATTCAAAGGTTGGGAAGGCGGTGAGGACAGCAGAGCCACACCAAAGAGGTTCTCTGACCCTGGAATATTATTCTAAACAATGCAAAAACTGAACTCACAAACACAGAGCCAAAAGCCAAGCTGCACAGTCTTTATTAAAATAAGATTTTGATTGTAGCTCTCTGGGTTTCTTTTCAGCCCTCTGCTATATTGTGTACTAATAACATGTTTTAAATGTTGTTTGCTGGCATTTCTTTGTGTTTTCTTATTGGCACAAATCCACATATTTTTTTATCTTTAATAACACCTAGTCTGAAGTTGAGATAACTAGCAACTTACAAGCTAGCCTCCGAAACCTCAGAATATCATTTGAAAGTCAAATGTCTGCAAAGAGGGTTAGTGCACTTAAGGTCGATACTAATGAATAATATGATTCTTTTTCATTGTAAAACAAACTGCAGCAAAAATCTCTTTGTTTTTTTTTTCTAGGACACATATGAACCTGATATGGTTCTCTCTTGAGGCCTGTGACATGCACAGTAGGTTTTTCACACTGCAGTATACACTGTATGTCTGCTTTAAACTTAACTGGTAACACTGCAAGGTGGCTTCACAAGGAAAAAGAAACATAAGCCTTATTATTTACAAGTCTATAGTCTATTCAAGAGTTGTTAAGTCAGACATTAATGCTTTACCAGCTCCAGCCCTGTGGTTCATGACCTCTATACCCCTAGATTGGGTAAAGTAAGAAGCATTTTCATCATACTAAGTATTATTTGTGTTAAAGTGTGTCTCTGTGTGTTCTGTCTGTCTGCATTTGTAACATAAAGGCAAAATTTGACTCCTCTGCTGGGTCACACAGGGACATGTGCTTATCAGTCAGACAGACAAACATGGTTGGGGAACAGACTTTCAAACCATGGCCTGCTCGCATCTGTTACACTGAAAATTTGAGCGTGCTAAGAATGTGATTGCATAACAAACCAAGAACTGGGGCTACTGAGGTGATTCAGAGTTCTGTTGAAACAGATGTGGGGAAAAAAGAGTCACTTTAAAATGTAGCACTCATGGACTGTTTATATTTGGTCTGACTCTTATCTAACAGTACGTCTGACTGCTGGACAATAAAAGTATGTGGATTTCTCAGAGATTACAAACAGACGAGGGTGATATTCAATTTGATTTCTTTGTATTCAAACATGAGGGCACCTGTGGACACAAAGTATGAAAGAGACTCCACAGACAACGTTGAATAAGGCCCATAGACGGTGTCCTCTGGTTTGAATGCTCAAAAAATATTTTGATCCTTTTTTTTTTTTTTCAAAAAGGGTAAAACTTCAACCAAATGACGCATGGATCACAAGAATCAGTAAGGTCTTTTCAGAAAAAACAGCTTTGACCCTGTGGTGGTGAGCTCAAAAATGGAGGACATGTCACCCTTTAGAAAATATCCCCAAAATATCTAGCAGGGCATACTTTTGCTTGGGTTTTTTCCTCTGGATTTTTGCCTTTCAGGCCATGATATTTCCTCAGTGGAGGTTTTTGGGGCCATACGCAGCCTGAAGGCACTACTCAGGGCTAAAGAAGGACTATAATTTCCTCAGCTGGTCAAATGGGTAAAAATGTTATCTAGTGTTACAGTTTATATTCTCTAAAATAGGTTAGTACCAGGTCTCTATTGATTAAAATAAAACATGGTTAAAGGTTTAGGGCATTAATAATACAGCGATTTATATGGCATTATAGTGCAGTACAGTATAGTGTGTGTAACCTTGGCACACTTGATGATCAGCTAACATTAGTGACAGCCAATCTATGTCACGACCAAGAGGCCGTGTGTGAAGTGCAGCTCCTGCTCGTGAGAATCTTTAGATAATGTCCAGCATGTGTGTGCTGGTGAGAGGTTGTTTAAGGGCACAGCCGATCTGTCACACAAAAATGAAGATTATACAAGACCCCAAATGATTAATGGTGGACCCAAGTTAGTGAGCTTCATTAGTCTCGTCCACACTCTACTCCGGTTAGATGAGCTTGGCTGGTGGCCAGGCTTTTTAAGGCTGAGGCCAGCAGCTACCATTCCACACCTCAGTTTGTCTTACAAGGACAGACAGCACAGGGAGCAGTTTCAAGTTTCTGAATCTAGATGGACAAACCACCACCGAGTCACTTTGGAAGTAGTTGCATAGTTTGTTTGGTTTGTTTCATTTCTTCATTTAACAGACTTGTTGAACACAGTGCGTGCAGTACAAAGGTCTATAACAATTAAGGAAATGTGGACAAATTACTGTCTGACATGGATGATATCATCCCTAACAGACTATTTTACGACATTCTTGAGCATTTTGGGACCTGAAATTATATCAAGGGTTAGAGCACCTGAAGTGATGGAAAAAAAACCCTTTCTTTTTCTTGTTTATCTCTTTTGGTAAGTAACCATGGAGATGTATTATCAGGATAACAATGCCCCATTTAAAAACTGTTGACAGTGTGTTATGTGGATTAATCAGTGTAGTGACGGCAGACATCTTACAGCCAGTCATCTGAAAACCAGCACAAATAGGACAAACTCTTAGAGATTTTAGTAATTTAGATCAACCTAATATTTTCTAGACTGCTACAAAATTATCTTATGATTTCTTAGACTTGAGTTAATGCCAGAAATCTACCAAAGTTTTATCTAAAAGGCTCTATTTTGCATATGATTAATGATAAATTATGTAACTTTGTTACAGGTTTAAATGGATTCAGTCCCATTTTCTGACTCTGTAAGCTACTTGAATTTTGAAGCTGTCCTGCTATACATTGCACTACTGCAATTGTGAATATCCAGTCATGTCTTTAGCTGGCAGATGTCAATTATTTCTTAGTTTGAATGACTAACAGACACCTCTATTATTTAACTGTAGGCAGCAATAAGAGAGGTAACAAAGCTCCAGCACCTAATGGTCGGACCGCAGAGTTTTCAGTTGTGTACACAGCAGTTTTGGCCACAGTTCTGCCCGTCTTTGCCCTCCATCTGTCCTTCAAACCCGCAGGCTACACCTGCTTCACCGTCGTCGTTTCACAAACTTCCTTCTGTCCTCATTTTTTACATTTTAGCAACTGTAATGTAGAAACATGAAAGGGGTAATTATATCTCAGTAATCTCAATGTAGTTCATGTATTATATGAAAAAAAATTAAAATAGAAGGAGAAAATGATTACATGTTTTTCCAGTGTCTTGACATATGACTTTCTGTTTATAGGTGGACATTATATAAGCAGGATAATGCTGTAGGTTCTGATCTGCTTAAAGTTGGGTTGTTTTTGCCAGAATAAGCGTACACATCGCCTTTTTTTTCCTTTACTGAGTTTAACTGCCTTACTTCTAGCAGCTACATGACTAACAGCACTCATGCCTTGGCTACATTAAAGAGAGAAAGCTATGCTTGTATGTTGTGAAGCAAATGTGCTGTGGAATGTGTCTTTTTACTGGTTATTCATGCAGCTCATACTTACTACTACACACATGTAGCATGGGGTTGTACATGTTAAGGTCATTTGCAAAACAAGACAGTTACCCTTCAGCTTGGGATTGTGTGGGATTTTGTCTTCAGTTTATTCTACTTTTTTATTCCTGCATAAAATTGATAAGTTAACATTCTGGTGTTAACCTGGAAGTTAGTCAGGAAACAAAATGAAATATGATATCACTTTGAATAAAATGACAGATCTTGCAGAGTTTAAGCATCATTTAAAGTTTATTGAAGTTTTAGTAAAGCTGTTTATTCAGACTTTGAGTTGGTCTTGTCAATTTGTTTTTTCTGCTAGCTCACTGAGCCATAATGCACTCATAATATCTCCGCTGAATATCATCCTCTACTTTTCTTAGGTAACAAAGAAGAAATGCTGAAAAAAAAGAAACTTTTTTTTTTCCTTTTGGAGGAATTATCTAATACATCATTTGCCCCAGGAAAGAAATAACATCTGAAAGTGTGAAATGATGCACAAAGTGACTGGCACAGCAAAAACAAACAAAGGTAGGCTGAAGGCCTCATTCATCACATCCTCGTCTGATCTGGCTCTGTGTCATGCCGACTGCCAGCCGAGTGTGACAAATCTGACAGGCTTAATCTGGATATGCATCAACTCCCTGTGTTTAGAGGCCAGACGCACAGACAGACAGACAGACAGAAAGGATGTGGGGAAGCGATGGTGACACACACAGGCACACACACTACTGAGAGGGTGGAAAGGAGTCGGGCTGGTTGTTGACGTCAGGAACATGGGAGGTTTAAGACGCTCTGCACTCTCTCCAGCTGAGTTGATGGACACAGGCTACTTTGAATTGGACAGGTGGCTCCTCAAATCAAGATGTTTAACTTCTAAAAGTCAGAATAAAGAAGGACAAAGAAAATGCTGCGAGAACAAGAACACACAAAGACAGACAACACTGAAAAGAAATAAATAAGCCTACCAGTAAACAAGGCTTGATTTTGTGTGAGTATGTGTGTGTCGTGCAGTATATGGATGACTGCTAAATGTAATTAAACACATTATAAAGTTTATATAATGTGACAGTTCATACTGAAGGATGGGCTCAACACAACGGCCATAATGAGAGAAGAGCCATCGAGCAAAATTAGCTTACACTTCCACAAAGAGACAACTGATCAAAGGCCTTTTCCTCACGGCCTCCCCAAGGATTTGCTTAAATTGTCCTCTGATGTGCTGTTTAGTAGCTCGGCTGATTGGTTTGCTGTCCTGAGCATCAAACCCAGACAAGAGATAGGAAAAGATTGGCCGGATTAAGAGAGACGTCATAACAGAGATTTGTCTGCAGGCATAAACACCGGGGCTGCACACATGATGTCATTTTATTGAGTAAAACAATAGAAGTAAAGTGGACATTAAGTGGTGAGCTGCAGAGGGCCTGGTTACCATCACGGTTTGTTACATGTCCACCAGTGCAGGCCTGCATCTGGTGAGACTATTAACCACTTCCACTGGACCTGCTGCCATAGCAACACACAACATGGTTTTTATTGTAACCTGTCTTATTAGTTTAAATTACAAAGTATGTCTGCAAAAGAGAAGAGTGGCCTGCTGTGCTGCTGCACGCTGACCACATCTGCCCTAAGTGGATTCTGGCATTGCGAGTGATCGCTACCATGGAATCTTTGGCACAAAAAGGAGGAGAGTAATTACTGGAAAGTGAAGAGGGAAACACAAACCATATCCTCACTTAGCCACTGTTACCAGGCTTTCACACCAGAAACAAGGAGGGTCGTACTGCAGATTAAGCAGAGAAAAAGCCAAGCGCATAAAGAGTGTATATATGTGTGTGTGTGTGTGAGTGGGTGTGTAAACAGTCCTGATGGATTTATTGGAGACAGATAAATGACAAAGCTGAAGCCACTGTTTCTTAACATCATTCAAAGCAGCTTAATAACTCGATAGTGCCAGAGGAAGCAGTTGATTACCAGATCTCAAAAATCCATTCTTTACCGTCGTCAGCCATGTCATGATCCCCTCACTATCTTGATTCATGAGAAGCATGATTCGGTACTGACACTTTGAATGTGGGGAAAAAATAGCAGTGTGGGGGATTCAGTGGCATTCCTGTCAGAGAAAGTTGCACTAACCTACTTGGCTAACTTCACCACTGACAGAGTTATTCTTGGTTCTACTAATGGATTGCAGAAAAGCAAGGAACTTCCAAATCCTGCAGATAATGGCTTTAAAGTTTTTTTCTCTAAGGAGAAATTTTGGCACCAATAAATTATAACCACCGGTCCATCAGAATATAATTGAGTGTACTTTTTAAAGTTAGTATATTTGGGGTCAAAGTTGATCTGATTTGATCAATAAGCACAAAAAATGACACAAAATCAAGTAGGTCATTCCATCTTAAAATAATAGCCTAACTTTGCAAAATGTGACAACTCTACAATGTTGGGCTGCATTTATGAGTTCTCCAATTATAATCTTTTTTTTTTTTACATACAGTTGTATACAAAAGTTTTCTGAGGACTTGCTGAAAGGATCAAGCATAGATCCTGGCCCCTTTCACATAGCCTGTTCAAGGCGGGAATCTTGCCCTGTTATTTCACGTCATCATCCTGTATACATTTTTTTTAAAGAAAAAGGCAGGGGCAGCAAAGCAGAACACAACGCTGTTGTTTGTCATTGTGTTTCTTAGATGACATACTTAATCCACATAGTTTTAAATAAAGAGCAAAGAGATGAGCAGACAGCCTCACACAAACACACACACACACACACATACACACACACACACAGAAGACCCTTCACATGACACACATCCAGATCATCCTCTTAATGTCACTGTTGACACTGCATGAGAGGTGATGCCTGCTTATCCAGAAACACATTTCACAAGTTTTCTGCTATAAATTCATGCTGTCTAAAATCACACTGGAGCAGTTTATGCTAGCAATGTTATTTTTTCCACATTTAAAAAACAAAGTCAGCATTATATCAAGTTTTCTGTACTGTAGTAATGAATGATTTCTGTGCGAAAGCGGGCTACTGATGGCGGACTGATGGTGGACGACATGTTAGGTGTGTCGTATGTCCCTTTTCTTTGGCATAAAGCTCCACACAGTAGACAGTCTGGTAAACATGACCATCCTGTGTGCAGTTTACTGCCTTTCACATGACACTGGGGAAGTGAATTTTAAACATTTTTCAAACAGCATGTGGTTTACTCTGGCAGTTTTGCACATGCACCGACTGTGATCAAAGGCATTTTAAAATCGGTCCTACTAACAGTTCTAATCCTTATTTACTTCAAATTTGCCTCTTGAAGGTATAGAATCAACTCCAGTCTCCTCTAATTATACAGCTGAAGGCGATGCATGACTAAAAGCCGACAAACATGTTTTGCAAAGAAAGCTAATATGCAGTCATAAACTTTCAACTCTTGAACTTTCAAACTTTCATTGACTTTCTTGCACATTTTGGAACACATTCAAACTTGAGAGGTGATGGCAGGGGTGTTAAACTTGGACCCGTACTTACTGTGTTTAAAATAAAAAAACTTTTTGACCAGTGCCTTTTAATTCTCTAAAGGTTTATTGTATTTTTATATTCTTCTGCAGTCAACTAGAATTATTCAGTTCCATTCCATTAAAAAAATAAAAATAAAAAAAAAAATAAAGCTTGTCCTAACAAAAATTCCATCATACAACAGCTCATACTGGAATAAAAGCAACTCCCAATAAATTTACAATTAAATGAAGTATTGAGGAAGGCAAAAAAGAAAAACAAAAGGCACAAATAGAGTGCACCACTGATGTGGCTCTAAACAAGAAGAAAGCTCCTAAAACATTAAACAAACAGAAGAAGCTTTTAGAAGAAGCTCCTAACAAGATAAAACAAACAATTTAGATCAGACTTGGATCGAACGATTTACATTTTATAAAAGACTGGTGCCTTTAAAGACCTCTCTTAAAATACCTTTCTTCCTCTACAATGAAGACCCATGCACATGAATTACATGAATCGAACATAACAATCCATTCAAAGTAGTATGTAAACATGAAAATATGAGGGTTTATTTCAATAGAAGCACACAAATAAGATCACAGAGAGAAGCACAACATGTGCTGAAGGCAGCAGAGATATTACAGGCTGCAGTCACGCAGCAAAAATCCATCTCGTTCCCTCTGACTGAGAAAAATAAAATATAACCAAAAAAAAGGAGAAAAAAAAAAGAGAAGTGCAAGAAGAAAATCAGACAGCACAGCACTGCCAAACAGAGCGACCCGCCTCCCCAGAGAGAGCTCTGACTGACTGTCTGGGAAGAAATGAATTCCTCAGACCAAACACACACATGTAAGAGGATGCTGAGAAATGCACACCTACATGCATATTAAAATATACGCACACACACACACACACACACACATTGCATTTGAACCTGCAAAGTTGGATTCAAATATCACACATTCAAGGTGCACTGATGCACAGCCACCCGTGCTGAAAGTCTTCTCATAAACACACACTCAAAAACAATGAAGAGCAGGCTGGTGTTTGAATCATGATTGTGTAGTTTTAATGGTTTTTATTGATACCACACACAAATACACACGCACACACGCCTGCACACACACACACACACACACACACACACACACAAACTACAAAAAAAGTCTCCATCAACAAAGTTTTCATGTCACAATGCTTAAATTTCTAACTCAATAGGCACATTTATATGCACTGTCTAAGACATATCTATATCTATATCTATATCTATATCTGTATCTGTATCTATATCTGTATCTATATCTGTATCTGCATCTATATCTATATCTGTATCTATATCTGCAATACCTCCCTGGCAACCTTACAATAACATATCAGTTACAACCATATTCTTTTTGGTTGTCTGAAGTAGCACACAAAATGGGATGGATGCGCAGGACTGAAGACTTTGGCTGCTTAACTGCACATTAACGTTAGTTGTTTTATCATAAGTCAAGGCCGCTAGCCACTAGCTCAATGAAAACTTAACAGATGGCTAATGTGACTGTCAGCTAATGGCTATTTAAAAAATGGCTAACATTTAAGTACGCCGTCTGCCAGGTTAACGTTTATGATTGATGTATAATACTTTAATAATATTGAAACAGGAGCTTTACTAAGAGAAATACCATAAGATCTAAGATCATAAGATGCTTTGCCAAGTTGATGGGCTGCTCAACTTTGTTGCCACAACTTGGTAGCAACTGGTTGTGAGGGCCCTGCAACAGCTGTATTCGCCATTTCAAGTAAGATTTATGCTGGTGACACAACCCAGCTAACAGTGTTGTGCACGATAGCTAACCTATTCAGGTGCTGTTGAGGGAACGAGCTGTGTACCTGCCTGTCTGCAGCAGTGCTGTGTGTGGTTGTTTGTCAACTGTAGGGGGCAAAGAAGGTACTGCTGGTATCAATACTGTTGTCAGTACCACCTGATACTAATTTTTAGTATCGATCAGAGTATAAATCTGAGTATTGATATTATTGAAAACCCTAACCACTTTATCGTCTGTTAGCTAATTTGTTTGGTTAGTCGTGCAGCTACCTGACTCACTCTGCCTGATCTCTAAGAACTAGGGGAGTGCTGGTGCACAGGAGCTTTGGATCACTGGTGGAAGGAGGTTTTAAGGCCCAGGATAGGGGGACCGAGCAAGGAATGGTGGGGAGGGGCACTGGAATGATTACCTGAACTGGAACCTTGACAGGAAAAAACGGATGAACTCAGATGGGGATGGAGAGGGTGTGACCCAAGAGAGAAGAGTTGGTGGCTAGTATACATTTATCATCAGGTTTACAAGTCTGTGAGTTCTTGTTTTTGTGAAGTTGGAAGTCACTTGCTCCAATGTTATGAACAATCAGACTTGTGTGGTGTAATTCTGTGTTGAAGTAAATTAACAAAATGTTCTCCCTCCTTGCTGGCTGTTCTGACACATTCAGAAGTAGCAACATTTTGAAGTCTGCAAGAAACTATGCAACTGGTCTGGGATGACTTGATTCCTCTAATCAATAGACTTAGCTCCCTGTGATTTCTTTTGGTTCCCAAAATAAATTTAAGGCTAAAGAGACATTGTTTTGACACTGTGGTGGAGATCCAGCGTAAATCGCAGATGGTGCTTGATACGCTCAAGGAGCGGGACTACCAGAGAGTATTCCAAGTGTGGCAGGAACACCATGCACTCATCCAGAACACTCTTGTCTTTAAACAGAACTCTGATAAGAGACTCTGTGACTGACAGCAGTTGGGTCACATTTATGCATACATAGAACAGAAGTTATTACAACGCTAGTGCAGACATCTGTTATGCTTAAAACTGAGATGGACAACTGAAAAATGTGGTTGAAGCATGTTCGATGTTGAAAGGGGAGACACTGGAGCAAAGTGATGTCAGTACCAGTATTGGAAATATTTCGGTGGATCGTGGTCACGCCAAAACATGATTTAAGGTTCTCTTTTAGGAAAACTTGTGCCAAAAGAAAGCATCCCCCTGAAACTTCCACAAAGCCTCCATGTACCTTAAACTCATTCTGGGAGCCACTGTTATAAGCCACAATCTGCATCAAACCACAATGAGATTTCCAAAGAAATCTTCACAGAGACCAGCGAAGGTAAGTCAGGCCTAATGGCTCCCTCCATTCTGCTCGAAAAAGACATTAGAGGTGACACTCTACATGAAGCAACTTGTTATGAGTCTTTAATCTCTCAATTCAGTCTCTCAGAAGCCATAAAACTGCAGTGAGACAAGACGCTGACGAAGGAAAACGAGTGTAATAATAATGCAGTTAAAGTACTGCAGCTCCGAGTCCTTTTGGAGCTTCCCAGCACCAGCCTGACTGATCCCACTCGACATTAATCAGCCAAAGGTCACTGTTACTATACATTAGGAAAAACTTATTTTTTTTCTTTCAGGACTTAATGAGCAGGCTGATTCTCTCTCGCTCTGAGAACTAGGCTAATTAAACATATGACCACTTTTGACCATATGTTGACATCGGCACCACACCACAAGGGATGAGACACAGTTTAACATTTTCACACAGTGAAGAGAAACCGGTCCACACATGGGGGCACAGATTATGAAATGATCTGAATGTCTGTATCATGTGTAAAGCCTTTATGTCTGCATAATGTGCCAAGTGAAAGTTTATTGTTCTAATTGACAATCTTCTGTTGAAACACTGCTGCCATGTACTGAAAACACACAGAGATCATGTCTGACATCTTGAACAATACTAAGATATCTCTGCTTTTGATGTAGCAGTGTCTCAGGAAAGGACATTCTGTTAAGTTTAAGTTCATCCTGTATCCCAAGCCTTTTTTAAACAATGATGGTATAATATAACCACAACAAAGTCTCTTTCTTACACTGCCTATGAGGGTTGCTTTACATTACACCAAACAATGATAATGCTGCTACAGTGTGTGCAGAACATAAAGAGGCATGATGGGCATGGCATGTAATCCAACAGCATAAGAATCTAGTGTTACGTAAAACATACTTGTCGGGCAGTGCTTTCTAAACAATAACCATAGCATAAGGTTGCAAAAACAAATATATATTGTGTTTATTATATAGAGGTTGATGTTTTTCCTCTACTTGTAGAGTATGGAGCTCCCAGACCTTGTAAATTAATGCAAATTTTGACTGCTGTTCTTTTGTGAGTTAGCTGCTAATGTTGTAAAAACATGACACCTCTGTCCCACCTCGGCTTTTTACGGGCATCAGTTTGGCGCTGTTGCTACCTTCCTCTTGGGCTCATAGGCAGAACAATTGCCCCACATTCATTTAAACATGCCTTAAACATGCTGTGTAAAAGGGGCCAATGTCTAATGGCCATCGATGTTAGAGTATGCTATCATTATGAAGCGAACTCTTTCCTTAATAAGTATAGTGATATATAGTAATTGGAAACCAAATTTTTCAACCTGAAGTAGGTCAAAACACTGTTTGGACAAGTCTTACTTTCCTTACATCCCAAGCAGAGTTAAAGCACTGTGTCAGGAAAAAATCTCATTTGTGTTACAACGGTGGTGAAAACTGCTCAGGCAGACACATGGGCAGTGAAAAAATAAGTGTGCAGAGAAGTGAAATTTAGCCCTTTCGTAAGAGTGGGAAGTGGGACATTAAATGGAGTATTAAATAGAGCTGAAATGATTAAAGTGGTACTCTGGTGATTTAGTGTAGCACTTCCATAAATTTAGGGGACTTGGAGGAGACGGAAAAAAAAAGATCAAAATTGAAGCAGCAGAGGCTGACATATCCTGACATTTAGTTCCAATTATGGGTCAGCCCAAAAAACACTGGATCCTGTATTTCCCATAATGCAACTCTGTAGTGTTTTTTTCTCTATGCCTGGTAAATACTTACACTTCAAACTACATACACCGAATTTGTACAGAGGGCTTTCTGTTAAAAATCTCTGTGAGATCTGAGCCTTGTAGTGTTTTTTTATTTTAATATCACAAGCTTCACAAGCTTTTCTAATAGCTTCCTGTAATTTTTGCATAGTGTAACACAGCATTTGTGCCAGATTTACAAAGAAAATGAGCACAAGTGTTCAATTGTTCTATGAGATCACTTAAATCAGAAAATAAATAATAATACTTACATAATAATCACTATGGTGTGGACTGTTGGACTGTTGCTATTACTCAATTTGTTATGAATAAAATAACAACATTAAAATATTTAGCATTTTCTCTAATAGCTGATACATCAAGATGTGACAAACATGTTCACAAAAAACTAAAATGAATTGGATGATATAATAGGACTTATCGGAATCCTAAATATATATATATGATACAAACTGCACAAAGGCAGAGAAAGACAGAGAAGGACATATGGAGCAGGTGGAGGTGGTGTTGATGTAGATGTCAGTACTGAGTTAAATGTAGTCAACAATCAAATGTCTAAACAAAACAAAGACATTTTAGTTGTGCTCTGTTGTGAATTTGCAGTTAATTGATGTTTAAATTCCAGTTTGACTAACACAAACCACAATTCCCCCCACGCTCATTTATGCTACAGTACTCAAATGCTGTCTTCATGAATGAGGCCGAGTGGACAACATGAACAACAAATTCAGCAGCTGTTCTGGACACCGTGGCGGAGGCTGCCATGCGGAAGAGGACTTTGACAAAGGAAAGAAAAAGAGAACGTGATAGAGCAAAACTGTGGGCAGGAATTGTCTTAGACCGACTTTTTGTCATTCATGACAGCTTAAAAAAAAAAAAAGTCTGATACTGAGCTGGACTAGTTATGGCTAGCTAGTTAATGTACTTTGCATTATTTCACTTTGTTAGTTGGACTCATTGTTGAATCATTTCTCAACAAGCCAAGTGAGCCCATTTTTAACAGGGTTTTATCTGGTAAATGCTAAAGCCAGGTGTTAGCAACATGTTGTCTCTGGTTCAAGTTACATTAGCTTGGCATGCTGCTGTTTTGTGGCTGTTCTGTTGTGTTGTGTGCAGAGATTGTGCAAACTCTCTCTGTCACTTCAAGACATCATTTTCTGGACAATACATTGTTAAGACGCTGCTGAGTTTTGTTTGCAGTTCACATACACATTACAAGTGACACTGCTGTTACAGAAACCTGAGATTTATATTGGTATTTTCTTCCTTGGATTTTGACTTTACTTGGCCACATTGTGAATGAGACCTTGACCTCCATGTATTCCCAAGCTAAAATAAGGGTTGAATAAAATGAATGAATGAATATTTATGGCAAATATATTGCAGTCAGAAACTGTTGGAATGCCAAATCTAACATGATACCAATTTTTAGACTCCCTTACTAACAATGTTCCCAGTGACCTCAGTCCGATACCCCCACCACCACCACCCTCTGATCAAACATGATGGTCTCTCCTAACTAAAAAAAAGTAGTACTTTTGTAGAAGATGTACTTGTTCTAACTGTTCTGAAGTTTTTCCTCACCAAATTCAATCAAAGCAGACCAGCAGTAATCAGGGTACTATTATCCCCCAATCAACAGCAAAAAAGAGGCACCTTGTTGTGACCTGTGATTGTGAGTCTCTCTTGGAAAAATCAAAGGGATTTTAAAAGTGAAATGTCACAGATGAGCCAGTCCTCAAGTCAAAGTCAAAGGTGGATATCAACTTCAGAGACATAACAAAGTAGCCTAACAAAATAGAAATAAAATTACACTAATCAAAACAGAGAAATGCTCATCAGGACGAATTTCTCCATCAATATTTAAATGTTTCCATAAATTTTCAGCTGCAGTTTAGCACCTAGCCTTTAATTCTCAAAGGAAAATGTTATTCACTGTTATTAAGAAGTTGTTATACAAGCAGTTTAGCTTCCTTCATTATTTTTATCTTGGATGACAATACAGTCTGATGACGAATGAGGGTGATTGCTGTAGAACATCAGTCCTGATTGGCCACAGATCATTGCTGTCATCATAATTACACTGCTGACAGACAGACAACCTGTCTGTCTGTGGTGACAAGCACACAATTACATAAGTCTGGATTACTTGTCATGTATTAAAACCGGGGAAGAACTTTGTGTGTGTGTGTGTGAGAGAGAGAGAGTGAGAGAGAGAGAGGTTGTTTGCCAACTAGGCCAGTATATCCCCAGGCTTTATTCAGCACAGTAGTCTAATCTAATCACACTGCCTAATTGTACAGACTTGTCTCAGCCTGGTTCTCTACTCTCGTCTGTCAGTCTACCTGCTGCTTCTTCCTGTCTGTCTGTCTGTCTGTCTGCCTGTAGCTTACAACAGATTATTTTCACTTCCTTCTTTTTATTTTCTCTACTTTTTATTTCCTCCTCTTAAGTCGAGCTTAAATTCAAATTTTCCTCATTTTAAGTGTAAGTAATACAGCATATCCATAATACAACATGACCACAGCTACTTTTCAAAAGAGTATAAGACATGCTGGAGCACATCCCAGCTCCATATAACCCTCCACACTTCACACACACACTGGAAGGGGAGGAGATTGCTGATTGATATAGTCGCTCAACAGCAGGCTTATACCCACAGTCTACTTCCACTGAATCATACCATCATTAAGCAGAACTTAGAGAGTGGAAGCTAATGAGCCTGGCTTGCTAACGTTAGCAGTGATTTTCAGTGGATGTTATTTCAGTAGTCTTTGACAGCTCCCGATTGCTCAATGCTGCATTCATTCCAACATTATAACATTATATTGCATTAGCTGTCTCTCTTTCATGGGTTCGTGGGAGAAGTCGAGCTGCACATGGAGCAGAAATGCTCTCTTGCATTTTACAGTTGCAGATACTGTTGCTCGTAATCCTGTAAATACATGCATCCAGTTTTTGAGACTAATTAAACAACATAATATCCAATGTTCCTTTCAAACAAACTTGCTCTTTTGAGGGAGAGATGTCCAAAGTGCACAGCTCCACAGACAGAAGATCTATATGCAACAGGCAATGCTGATAGTGTGGCAGGGAATGCGTGGGAAACCCCCCTTTTTTTTTCAACAATCGGCTACACAGACACAGTATTGCACCAAACAAAGGACCGGTATCAAGCTCCTTATTAGGAACCGAAATAGTCTACACCACCATGAACAACGTGGATAGTATCATATGTAATTTCAGTTCCGTTTTGATTTATTCGTTGACTTTGTTACCAGCCTCACTGTGAATACAATCTCCTTATAGTTTGGAGAAAGAAAAAAAATAATTGAGAGGAGGAGAGATGAGCTACCAAACTGCATGTAGCTGGCTCGAGGCTCCGTTCATACTGTATCACATTATCACATCCTATATGACGACTCATTCTGTGTTCTATTACCTTCTCAGGAACCCATTAAAGATACAGTATATTACCTAATACCTTACTGGGACTCTGTATGTTGACAGTGGAAAATACATTTACACACACTCACACACACACACACACACACACACACACACAGACACACACGCACACACAGGATCACACACATACACACCCAGTATATATCCATAGAATGCCATGTAACCTGAAGCAACCTCAGCCAGTACGTATATGGCAATAACAAAGGATCGGAGATGTGTTAATGGAGATAATGTTTACCTACTCTGACAAATTCACACAATGATTGCATTGCTCAGGGCTATGGGATCACTGTGTGTAGCAATAGATTTTTACAAAGTTGTTTTCAGGCTATTTCTGCTTTTTGAGATAACACACATAGGAGACTGAGGGAAGAAAGTGAGGGAGCAGAGGAGGTTTACTTAAACACACAGGAACATGAAAGGAACAGTGTGTAAGAGACAGAAGAACAATGTCAAGCATGGTACTTTAAGAAGGAACACACCTCTTGCAAACAAAGGTACCAACATTTCTGTATAGAACATAAAAATACTTTTGTAAAGAGAGTGAATTTTTGTTTTTAAAGTGGGCTTTTTGTGCTGATGTATGAGTAAAGGTAACTCTGGGTTACTGCCTTCAAAAGTGCAATATACAGTTTAAGACTCATCTGAGATACAACCTCTGCAGGTGCAAGGATGAATGACTAATTTGGGAGATTAAAAGGGATATTTTGGGACTAAGAACTGGCCATGAACTGACATTTTGAACTGCTCCCCTACTTACAGAGAAGCTTCTTAGACAGGATGGAAGAGGTGTCAGACAGTAAGGGGAGGGGCTGTTTGACTGCTGCAGAAAAACTGTTTCTTAAAAGACAGAATTTTGTTGCTGATTGCCCAAATATTACAGATATTTTCTAGCAAATATTAGTCTAAATATTTCAGTTTGAAAAAAAAAATTATGATGAGTTTATCTGCAATTTCTTGTCACTTACAGGCTGACATAAATGCCAATACCAAATATCTGAGAACAGCTAAAATATTTGCCTGGATGATTTTATCAGCTCTACGATGTTGATGTGTTTACAGAGGAACGTCAGTCAGCATATTAGTCCGCTTACATGCAACTACTACAGTTTTATTCAACCTATGGGAGATATCAGAGTGGCATATTAAACGACTATACTGTAATAAGATGCACTGATCTGGTGTTTACATACTACAGTATCGCAGTAGCTCTCACCCATGTCACATCAACTGGAAACTACCACAATCCAGTCATATGACATCACCCTCATAGACGTCACCTAGCAAATATTTCCTTTGCAAAGCAGGAACCTTTCTTCTCAAACACCTAACTAGTCTGACGAGTGCTTAGTTCTGTTTTAATGATCAGAGCAGCGCAACAGACAGGTGAAGCACTGAACTATGAACATGCTCAACACGTTTTCACACATATTTACTTATAATTGTTCTTAATGAACTACAGCTACATTTGATTGTTTTTGCTTGCTATTGTCATTTCAAATCATTCTCTTTTTTGTTTTGTGTTGCTTTTGAAATTGATATCATGTGATTTTTTTTTTTATTTTGGTACTAATATGAAATAATTCTGTCATATCCATTCTCTGTTAGCTTAATCTGAGAGGGTAACAAGTAGCTATGAAAGAAACAAATCAGTGGGAAGGGGTTGAATAAATGTAGAAAAATCCACTTCAATCTGAGCCATCGGCACAAAGTCGCTTGTAAGAGTCTGGTTGGTTGATAAATGGAAAAAATTTCCCTCTCTCTCCTCTCCTCTGGATGTCAGCCTTCCGGAGAGGAGAGGACAACAACAAGAGGGCACAAGAAAACGTCTCAGTGCATGCTGCTACAATACACATTCACAGATACACGTGCATTGTTGCAGCCCCTTTAGTATACATAATGTATGTACATTCACGCACATGCCTAGACAAGTGCTGTATAGCCACACATCATATACACACACTGATGCACACACACAAGTTTGCAGCAGTAAGCTATTTATACAAACAAGCCAATCCAGCTCAGACAGGGTGAACTGCAGAGGTATAAAAGATGGGGCTGTGGAGACAGGATGGGATAAACACTAACAACAGCTGAGAGAGGCTGCTGAAAATCTCATTAACTGTAAATTGAAAAACAGACTAAAAATGTCTTTCAGAGCAATAGCCAAGGCGGCTACATCGCTTTTTCATCTTCTCTACAACTTTCACGAGTTGATACAGCCCCTGCGTTCTCTCTCTCACACAAGCACGTACGTATATCCTCAGTGAGTGGCTATATATGTGTGTAATTCTTGTAGTTTTATCTTTTTTCAGTTTTATAGCTTTAAACTAGGGATGTTTATTACACAGAGAGGTCATTTTTGCTGGTTGCATTTCCAGGAGTGAAGCACAAAAATCTGGGCCCTGCTCGTGTTCTGTCTCACTGGGCCCCATTTCTCTCCTAATACATCCATTCTCATGCACATGAACACTGTGTGTTCTGCTCGCGCTCTGGACAAAGTGATCTCCAAGGCCCTGAAATCTTATCACATATGAGCACCTTTGCTCAGTGAACAACTGCAGTGTTGTACTTTCACCATGAGATTTGTCTGAAGACAGAACATCATGGAACATTTTTTTGTTTAGGATTCAGTTAAGTCTTCTTACTTTTCTGACCCTGGTTGAAACTGACCTCAAGCATTGTTACACGTTCAAATGTAGGTATTGTAAGATTTATGAGTGCTGGCACGTGCACAGTAACAGGACCCTGAAAGTGAGGCAGCTAGATGGAATACAGACATTGTTGCTTTTATCATCTACACCTGTGGCTTACCTTAAAAAAGTTTTCTTCCAGCTTGGTCTGCCTTTGTGTCGAGCAGCCCAACGTACCTGCTCATTTTTGCATTTGCAAGGGGCTACTTTGCTTTACACTGACATGATGTTAGGCATTACATGAAGGTAGGTTTTCTCGCTCTGAGAAAGTTTGTCTGATGTTAAACCTTTGAGGTTTCACAAGCTAGACAGTTTACAGCCATGCTAGCAGCTTTGTTAGTCTCTGTGTTGCAAGCATTGCAAGTATAGTGTTTGTGCTGCTGTGGTTAAGGAGGCAGAGCGGCCTGTCCACTTATTGACAGGACAGTGGTTCAATCACTAGCTCTTCCAGTCTGCGTGTCCTTGGGCAAGATACTGACACCAATTTGCTCCTAATTTTCCTTCATTAGTGTGTGTATGTGTATGTGTTCCTGATGAGCAGATTAGCATTTTGTATAGAGGCTTTTACCATTCCAGTATGAACGTGTGTGTGTGTGTGTGTGTGTGTGTGTGTGTGTGTGT
>JAPZDY010000025.1:21330855-21350499 GCA_029783645.1 Ctenochaetus hawaiiensis
TTCTGTTTAATTTTTGTTTTATGCAGCATCCCAACTTTTTTTTGGAATCAAGACTGTACAATCAAAAGTCTGTTCATGTTTTCCATAAAGAGTCCAACCAGCTTTTTTCCAAAGTCATTTAATGTTTGTCTTGTTGGCAGGTCAGAGAAAGTTGGTGTGTTAATGAAAAATTAAGGCTGCAAGAAAAGTCTGGCGTTTTTTATAGGGGAGCTGTGTGTTACCTAACATGATACTGAGTAAATAAAGATGTAGTGTTGGATCAGCCGCTCAAGTTGTGTGTGCAAAGTGATGTGTGACAGATGAATGGACAAACAGATCCTAATCCCAACACCGTGGTGGGGGAAAGTGAATTAGCTTCCATCTGCTGGGATGAAGAGACTAAACTCACCTAACAATGTGCACCAAGAAATGGCTGCGCCACCTAAACAGGTGCACCACACGTACATGTCATGTCATGTCTGACATTTCATGCTGCTGTTGGGGCAAAAGATTTCACTTAAAATATATACAAACAGCCGAGACCTGTTCCAAAACTTCTGAGAAGATAATCACTGGATGGCTGTGTCTTTACTTAATCATCAAGTTTGACAATACTGCTGATTGTCAAGATTCCTTTATCAGCACAAACGTTTTTGATTCAAAGAAGCAAAAAAGGGAGGAAATTTGCCATTTCCTGTCAGCTGTTACAATTTGATGTATCATGATTTACATAATAATAAAATCCGGCTGAAGAGACAGAGAGAAACAGACTGAGAGCTAAATAGAAAGATAAGATGGAGAAAAGAAACTGCAAAACAAAGACAGGGAGAAAGTCAGATGGTGAGGCTGTGTGTGTGTGTGCGTGTGCATGTGTGCGTGTGTGTGTGCGTGAGGGATATTTCCAGAACTTGTTGTATGTGCAGACTGAGACGAACACACACTGCTCCACGCGACAGATCGGCTTTTATAGTCCATGGGATTTTATAGTGCACACGTCGCTGAAGAGCACACACCCCCTGGTGGCACTAAGCTCATCTCAGCCTCACTGACAGATTTATGGCATTTCCATCACCTCATGTGTCTGAATGTGGGTGTGTGTGTGTATGTGTGGTGTTCGACTTGACGCCCCAGAAAGTACTGTCACAGTTGGCCAGGTGCCAACTTTAGAACAGTTGGCAAGACAAGACTGCAGTGCTCTGCACAAACCAGTGGCATTGCGCGTGCACACACATGCACACACACACATACACACATGCATGCACACACACAGACACACACACACAATGCAGAGGTGATAAGATGCTGGCTAAAGCATAGATGTTTTCACAGTACTGTAGTAAGTCTTTACCATTATTTTAAGGTTTCAACTCAAGCTACAACACAGTGAGTCATTGGTGGAGGTGGTAAGAGTCTCCAGTCAAATCTCTCTACGTGAACATGAACATGAACAAATGATACTTGACTACTGTAATGCACTTTATTCTGGTATCAGCAAGCAAAATAGCCAAAGAATACTGCTAATACAAAATGCTGCCAGGCTTCTGACATATGAAAAATGACCATGTTACACCAATTTATGGTTTACCTGTGGATTTAAGAATGGATTTTGGGATTCTGAATGGCTGATGAAGGCTCATGGGAGTTAGCAGATCACAGCCTGATCAGTGCCTGAAATCTCAGGGTCCTATTTATGGTTCCAAAACTTGCTAGCTACCAAAACTTGTGCTAACAAACTGAAACTGGCAACCCTCACTATAGAAGCAACACACTTTAGAAAGATTACCTGTTGTTGTCAATAAATAGATTCAACATGTAGTCCTCTAACAGGCTCGTTTGCAAAAGGAACAGCCAATCAAGTCTGATCAGGATTTTTGAGGCCAATCACATTGCTGGAAGCAGTATTGACAGATTTGATTACTGCTGCTCACTTTTAGCTTTGCATGTCTGCCATTTAGTGCTGGGCAGGAAGTGTTCAGTGGATTTTAAGAACAATCTCATGAAAAGGACAGCACAAGGAGTGATCCTTTTGACTTTACATTTAATCATCTGACCTCTTGTCAAAATAATAATAATAATAATAATAAAACCATTGATGGTAAATGCTTTAGCTTAACCACAACATTATAACTAACCTCTTTCTTTAGTCTCTATGCAAACAACTGCTTTCAAAAACATTCAGTTTAATTCATCCATCAAGCATCAAGTTTGATGCATAAATAGCATAGCCTTGTCTCTTAGGTCCAAGAGAGAATTACTCACAGAAAGTATACCACTTTAAGGACTTTAATGAGTGAACTGCTGGCTGATGAGGCAAAAGGACAATCCTGCTGACTACACAAAAGGCTGTCTTGAAACAGGAATCTCCTCCAGTCCGCTGTCATAATGACTTGAGTGTGCTGTTCACCGCACCACCCACCTGCCACCACCAAGTTAAGGATGTAAACACACCGAAACACTTTGATAGGGCAAGAAAGGAAAAAAGGCACATGAAAAGAAAGAGGCAGAGAGAGAAGGGGTGAGAGACAAGAAGAAAAGGAGTGAGTTAGTGCCGTCCCTTGGTATTCATGAAGACTCCCAGCAATTAAAGCTTTGGATTCAGTGCCAGAGAAACTTCCTTCAAGGTCTTGGCAGTGACTTGCAGGCTGGTCCTCCTTCACACTAACCCTGTAACCTGGACTGACCTGCAGCACATTTAACCAGCCTTCAACAAATCATGTTATCTTACATTAACACACATGCAATCCTACATCAGCCTACACTAACCTGCACCGACTGACTCGTGAACTATTAGCAGACAGAGACACACACTTCATTTAGCACAGCTGCCTAGTAACAGGTAGGATATTTTTGCCTCCCGAGCCGCCTGAAGTCTGTGAGAAACAGAATCTACAGCTTGAACTGTTAATTTTTATATATTTTTTCAGTCTTAATCTTATTTCATAGTCAAAGTAAAAAAACGTACTTTCAATTTGCCAATTTTAGTTACAAGATATTAATTTAATTTACATAATTATTCTCCAGCAGAATGTGTCTGTAACTTCAAATGAGCTGATGGAAATAAACTACAGCCACTCAGTTCATCTTTAAGTTATGAAAAATGCCTCTGCTTAATATAGATAACAGTTACAAAATGTGAGTGTTTAGTTCAGTTTGAAGTGTAAGTTAAATTAAAATGCAAAGTATTTCGAGATTATTAATTGAATTGTTCATGATACAGATCATGTAAATGCAATTACTGGGTTTTAGTTGGTTGTTTGTTTTAATTTCATGGGCTATATTTCCTATTAGTTAGTATTGAGATTTACACAACAACTTCATTTCTAATATCTAGACATAGAAAATTTACTATTTACTTTGATCAGGAAAGACATAGAGAGAGCTAGGCACACTGGGAGCAAGTTTTTTTTTTACCGTCTTTATTTTTAAGAGGAGTTTTAGCATAGATACTAAATTCTGTACCTCATATGCCTGCAGTACCTGTCTCTTCTGCACACCAGCTTTGACCTTCCACAATTACAAAGCGTCACTAATATAAAACCAAAGACTTTTACCTTTTGTCCTTTCTTACAAAAACACAGTCTACATTCAAAGTTCTGATTGAATGTAAAAAATATCTTTTCACAAGCTCTTTTATTTTCACTAAAAGAAACTTATTGAGTTTAAAAGGTCTTGCAGACAAAGGTGCTTCAGTAATGGTGTATTAGACCTCTGTTCAGGTTGAAATTGGCCCTGGTTATGCAGGGAATATGGGATGTCACACTTCATGTACTGATAAGAATAACAAAGGCGGAAAAAATCATTAATGTTATTAATAAACGATTTAGGTACAAGCTAAACTGCAGAAACAGAACTAAAAGGAAACTGAGACGTCAATCCATGACTTTCTGTACACGCTCACAGCATCCTGACAGACTATTATGGAGAAATAACATGCAGTGTGTGAGCAGGAATGTTAAGAATGAACACAGAAATGGCAGGTTTTTGAAATGTCATAAGTAACATATGTTTAGTAGATAGATATCTCAGTGGATAAGTTCCTTTCTAAATGTTTTACATGACAAATAAAGCATGGCTACTGAAAAAAAAAATAATACATGCACTGATAGTTCAAGTTATTTATCGAATGAAACACAAAAAGCTGACTTATAGGAGACTTTCTGGAAAGTGTGGTACAAAGGCAGGGGTGGCTGTGGAGAGGTCAAAGTCAAACCCACAATTGGTGCCAGATCTTGGATGCTGGATGAGAAGCAGGTGTCAGAGGTGTAGAGAGAGTGGGTGAAGAAGGAGAAGACACTGATAATTTAGGGATTTGTGAATGAAGAGCAGGAATTTATGTTTGGTGTTTTATTACAAGTAAGGAAATCAGAAAACTGTGTTCTGCATTTGAACCCTGTTCAATTTTGAGGGAGTTCCTAACCCTAGCAGGTTTAGGACCTAGACCCTCTCACACAAGTTAAAGCTTAACACAAATCTCATTTTAGTGAGCCAAACTTTTCTGTCAAACTTTTGACTACTTTGGTCTTTAAAAGTTTCCAGACATGTTATTACAGAACCAAACTTGTGAGAGATGGATTAATATCTGTGAGAAATGACTGATAGGGGACGACAGCAGAAAATTCACCAGTGTTGTTACATTCACAGAAAACAAGACAACCAGAGGCAGCCATGACATGCCCGACAGTGAGTGGCAGGAGACAAATTCAAATGATTTGCAGTGAAAGGCAGCGGCCGTGCAGCATTAAGACTCAAGGACGTGTTTGTTGGTATGTATGTGTCTCTTATTCTTATGAAAGTCAACGCAGTGGTGAGAACAAGTAGAACAGCTTCACATGAACTCTGACCTTGCACAATTACATCCCTTTTAACTATTATTCAATTTTTGTGTTTTATCCCTTTTTAAAACAGCGAAACGCCAACTTGCAGAATCTTTTCCCTGATTTAAAAAAGACACTCCTGTCCTGCAGGCAGGGGGATGTCATCCCCTAATTTGCATTTATGTGGCATCAGCAGTAGAAAGTGTGTGCAAGTTTCTTTGAGTCAAATAACTTCTTAGTATCAGCTACAATTGAATAAATATATATAAAAAAACATGTCTTTATCAGATTTCTGATTTGTATGATGATTGAATGCTCACAACAAAACTCTTTTGTTGTGAGGACTTTTTGAGCCTGTATTAAACACTATTCAAGTACTTGCATATATAAATAATAAATGTCTGGATACATAAAAGAACCAAAGATTGAATACACAATGCATGCCAACTGATTTAAGGGTATTATGTGTCTGGACTTGGGCAGAGACATGCAGCACAGTTAAAAACAGGGTTTAATGGGAAGAAATACATTACAATAGGTATGGAAACAGCTGTCAATCACTTATTACAAAACAAATTATAACGTTCAGTTTCCTTCAAGGGCACAATTTTGTGGTATAGGAAAAAGTTGTGCAGAAGTTCTTCTAACAGTTTTTTCATGATGAAACTTAATGCACCTCAACACCTTGAACAAGGCAGACAAAGCAGACGATTTCAGCATCAGGAAAACTGCTGGCTGATGTAGTGAAGGGTTTAGTGACATCAGATGAAGATGGATGTGGTGGTTAATGACAGGAACAAGAACAGCTGGTCCCAATGAGACCAATCGCCTCAAGTATCCAAAGTTACACCAGAGGATTGAATAAGTAATTTGTTCCTGCATGAGGGAGTTATAAGGCTGTGTCAATCGAGCCAACATTTATCAATAAAAAGAATCAATAAGTCACCAAGCACACAACGTGATGGTATTTTGCCTTCAAAGTGGTGAACATGTCCAGAGAATCTTTTGACACCAAAACAGTCAAGTTCAAGTGGTTAAAATATCAGACAGGCATGGATTCTGTTTGAGTAAACCCGCCCGATCAGAAATAAAAGAAGCTTTATTTTTTCTACTTCAGCTTTTAGACAATCATTTTTACCTCGACCAGATAAGTCACAGTCTAAAGACTCTACAGCTCTGCTAAGGGTACGGTTTAAAGGCTGCCCTTCTTCAAAAATGTAGCTATGAGCTGTGGATATCGAGGGCTGCCAGGATACCGAACTGAGACTAGGAGAAGAGTGACTGGTCAGCTAATCATGTTTCCTTCACGTTTCAGATGCTGAAAATGATCATGGAGCTGGAAAATGACAAGATCAAATATCCCCAACTTTTCAGTAACCCTGGACAAGTTTACATCTGAGGATGTGTGTTGGTGGCCTCAGGACTTAAGAAGTGTTGAGTAACAAATTATAAAGTAATGCATTACTGTAAAACAGATTACACTGTCTGCAACACAGTAATTTAACACCTTAGTAGTGTACAAAACTTTATCTTGCGTTAAGGTTTAAGGATTCCGGCTATCTGCATATGGGAGAACATTAAAATAAAATCAAACATCCCTTGACCGACATGACCATGACTCTGGCTCAAGTTCATGGAGGGGAACACGGAATAAAAACGGCAGAGCTGTTTAAGACGCCTTTAAAGGCTGGAGATGTGCACACTGCTTTAAATTCCTTGTGTGAAATGACAAGAACGTGACAGCAACTTTTTACAGCTTTGATGTCTGTTTTGTTGTATTAAAGAGCATAAAATAGAGATCTTGTGTATGTCCTCTTTATTAGATTAAGGATTTGTTCTGATCTGGGCAAATTCAAGGTTTTACTTTATGCTGTTAATTAATAATTACTTTTTTAGAAAGTAACTTGTAATGGTTGATGCATTACATTTTTTGAGTGACTACACCATCACTGTTTAAGACTGTGACATGTCTGAAATCTTGTTGCATTTTATCCCCACCTCTCTTCACTGGCACTGTCTAATAGAAAAAAAAACCCCAAACATTTCTTTTAACACATCTAGTCAGAACATTTCCTGTGCATTCTTCCATCTCAGTACGATTTTCCTGTCTGTCAAAAAGTAAACGTAGTTATGTAAACATGATTACTTCACCTATGTAAGGTAATATTACAATTACCTTTTCAGTAGGTATTGTGGGGAAAAATGGGTTGGGAAAAAAAGGATCATAAAATAACCATTGTTACAACCAGACCAACAATCATTTATTTTTTTACATACAGCATATGAGCTAATAGTAATTTATCGCCAGTGACAGCTTTGCACCCTGCTGGATTTTATAAAACAGGCAAGAGAATTTACTTACCTCGGTTCTCTCCTTCTCTCTGTCTCTTTTTCAATAAAACTGTCAGGAACATCAGTTTAAAACTGACACCAAAGTTTGATACCTTAAGTCGTCATTTTAACAGGTAAATGAAGCCAGCAGCGTTGTTTGTTCATATCTGGAATGGACTAATGTCTAAAATTATGTGAAAGTGTGTAAATACAGTCAGTACAAAGTGAATGCATCAAATTAACCATTAATATACATCCAGTCAGACAAGCAGAAACCCAGACTGAGGTTCAAGTCTTTGCCAGAGTTTTTGTTGAGGTCTTAACAAAGACTCCTTAAGGAAATGTAATGTTGACCTACATGGTATCATTTGTCATAAATCGATAACATATTGGCTTTGCATGTGTTTTGTTCTTGAGTCATTTTAACTCACTTGCACAGTCCTGATAACATTATTAAGGTATTGATTAAAGTATTCCTGCCGGTCCACCTGATCTCCTTTTAAAGCATTCCTTTTATGTAGTCCTTGTACTAACTTCTAAAAACCAAGAGCAGTTCAGCCCCTATTTAAGGCAGACTGTCTTTAACTTTTCCGGCCCATGAGCCAAATTTAATCATCTGAGTCTCGCCATGGGACCCGGGCTCATTAAAAATGCACTGGTAAACTTGTCATGTCACCAGAATCAGGTCGTCTCTCAGCTCCTGGTTTAAGCGACCTCTGTGTGAGAGACTGCAGTCAGAAAGGCCTTTTCTCTACTTTCTCCTGCTAAATTCCCTGCGAGTTCAGCCCGAGTTCACTCCACCTTCTGATTTCTTAAGTTGTAGCCTATGGCCTGCAGAGCCCAGTCACAGTCTGCATCAATAATGCAGAAACAGCCTGCTAACATCCCTGCCTTTAGCGAGAGGTCTGCCCGACAACACAACGCTGAAACAAAGGCAGACTGAAGACGTCTCAGACTAGCACAATGACGACAAGAGCGCTAACACACAGCACCGACACAGACATACAGAGGGAAGTGCCAACAGAGACACGTACACACTCTGCAGCTGTAAAGTACACAGCCATACGCAATCTCAGGTAGACACACACAGATGAATGGATAAGTGTGAGAAGTGTGTGTGCACAAACACACACACACACACCCAATCGTGAGTGTGTGTGTGGGTGCGTGTGTGTGTAGTGTGTGCTAAATCTTTGTGGTTCATGTTAACAGCCTCTGTACCAAGTCTATTGAATTTCCACAGAGGAGCAGAGCAGCACTCAGTACAGCATTCCTGAGTGAGGGTACTCCCACCTCACACACACACACACACACACATACACACACACCCATGCAGTCACACAGTGTAAACACACAGCCTGCTGTATCTCATCTCTGGGAAACATCTCCATTGTCAGATGAAAAATTCTCTAATTATTCAGGAACTGAGGATGACTCGTTTTCCCAACTGGCCGGGATGTTATTGTTGAAACTATACTTCTGCAGCTTTCAATGAGATTCATAGTCTGCAGCGCTACGCATAAAAGAGCATGTAAATCTTTAATTTGAGTAAAATGGAAAAACTTAAGAAGTGGAGGTTTTCGAAGTAACAGCATTAATGTGGCATGTGTGTGTACGTGTCTCTCTCTCTCCAGTCTTTTCTCCCATGCAGGGACTTTACTGAATTATTAAATCACTGCTTAGGCTTTGTGGTTAAATGAAGCTATGCAAACAAGAACCAACTGTATTAAAAACACTCTGGCGGTAAGTGAATGCACTGTTTGACAAAACTGTTTGAATGTCCTCTGTGAAACTCACTTAAAGAGTAAAACAATATCAAATTGCTGTCTCCAGCACTTTTGGGTTGTTTTCGAGGGCTTCTTACAGCTTACTACTTAATCGACGACTTCATACTGCAGTTTGTGGACTGCTCCTAATCAGTGCGGGAGCTGTGGAGCCATTAGCCAAATGCTCTTCTCTGAAGCTTGAGGGCTGTAAGATCTGTCAAGTGGGTTCTCAAAGAAGCAAAAGGCAAGATAAATGAGGAGAGGGGAATGATTCCTGCAGGGAAAAAACTGTTTATTTACAAAAACGTTAAAAAAAACAGCAAAGCAACAGCAAACCTGTCTTCCTAAATAAATGATGTGATCCCTCATCATGACCAAATATTACCAAACTCCTTTCAGTTCATAACTGAAGCATCTGCCTCAGTTCAATGGCATCTAAAGCACAAGCAAAATGATTGTTCCATTTTACCCAGCTTTGGTCAAAATCTGATTATTGGTGTCTGGTATTTAAACATGATACATATCAAAAGGAACCATGCAGCTCCCCCCCATGGGCATATCAGTGTATAACTGAAAAAAGATCAATTATATAGGTGAGATGTATTAATGTCCAAAGGTTTTATCAAAATATGACTTGAGGGATAAATGCGAGAAACAGGCAGTCACTGTCACAGAAGAAAAAAGAACTTCTATTCAGCACGTCATGGTCATAGTAATTTTTCTTGAAAAATTAGCAATCAATGAATTTTCTAATGTTTAAGTCCTCTAAAGAGCAAATTAAAACCCCCTAAATTTCTTGCTGACCTCTGCTGTTATATTAACGTCACATCCTAATGCAGTGATGTACAAGTGTACTCCAGGATGTGCAAATACACGATGCCATCACAGCTGGGCGGGATTAAAGCCATACAGAGCACCAAATCACCAGTCTGTGATGCTGAGTGTGATCAGAGGTGAAATAGATCTTTAACCAGAGAGGGATGCTTTTCAGTCTGCTAGAACTCTTAGAGCTAGAGTTACGCTTTATACCCTCAGCAAGAAAAAGTTGTTTTTGTATTTCAGTATTCCAGTGTCGAAATATGATGAATTTTATAATTAAAAAAAAAAACAAAAAACTGTTTAAGGCTACACTAATGTGCAACAGTGAGTGTATTTGTCCTTGACCAATCAATATAGAATCCATAGAATATTTACGTTTAATATTTATTATCGTATTTACTACTCACGGGTGCAAAACGGAAGGAACACTTCATCAATGAAGAGACAGAAACAGACTGAAGGGCGGGTCCTTCTCCCCACAGCAGTCAGGCAGTCTCTCTTTGATTCAGATGAAATCAATCAATCAGACTTTATCTGTAAAGAATGTTTTATACCAAACAAGATGTAGTGAAAAGAACTTTATACAATAAAACAACACTCCCCCACACATACCAACACACATGCACATGAACGCACGCACACACACATAGCAATAACTGTGATTAAAAGAAGTACTAAAATAAGAATAGAACTGATTAAAAACAGAAGTTGAGGGAAAAAAAACAGGAACTGAGGTATTTTTTATGAGAAGGATGAAAGCAACAACCAGTGCTTTTGGAGTGTTTATCTATGTGAGCATGCAACCATACTCAGCCCCCAGAATACAGGATTTAAGCATACGGTCAGAGTGCTTGAACTTTGCTTCAGTGTGCCTCACTAGTGCAGTTTAGTCAGTCTTTATAAACAAGCTCCGGCTGCAGTTTTCTTAGTTATCTTATCAGAGTCTCACAATGGAGTGTTACTGACCATTGTATTATCTAATTTTCTATGCTTATTTTTTCTTATTAACAAATATGCCAGTATGCGTGCCTTAATTGTTACACAGCTGACGAGCCACTGTTAAATGTTCATATGTTCCCAAATACATGGTCAACATTTTATTTACACCATTATTTTTTTTTTTTTTTGCTGTTGTACCAAAAACATCCTGAGTTTTGTGTGCTGTTACACCTCTGATAATAAATACTACAACTAGATTCATGTTTGTCCTTGTTATTTATCAGCCATCAGTTGTGACCACAGTCTGGTCTAGAGCCCTGCACACCCTCGGTACTCTCAGACGAGTGATTTCCCTCATTCTGCCTTATCAGACCTCATATCAGGCCTGTGTAGGCTTGTAAAGACTGTGTTTGATTTGCATTTAATGGACACCGTGTTGCACTTGTTTGGGTGGAACAATTTACACCTATGACATAGGGTTGGGTGGTACACAGACTTTTTTTTTTTTTTAAAGTTTATCAGTATATTTCAAATAAGACTTAGGATGGAATAATACCATAATTATCAGTATAGTGTGTTGTTGTGTTAGGTCACCTGGCACCATTTACATACAAGTTTCCTTGCAACATGAGCATGACAAAACACCTGTATTCTGTCTAATCAGTCTGGTAATCAGTCAATTCAGGGCTGCACAGTGCAACTCAAGCTTTCCGCCTATTGCAGCAGCACCTGTGCAATACAGCTTTCTGATGTGTATTCAGGAGAAAGAGCTGCTGGTTTGTGTCAGGTGAGGGTTTGTGTGCTTGTCTGTATCACTATTCAACTTGGTAGCTGTAGTGACAGTGAAATGACGCCTGGATGCTGGTGACGGTCCTGCTAAGAAAAGTGCCGCACAGACATTTTATACATGAAACGTAGGCTATATAACATGAAAAGAGTCTGTTTTTTCTCTCCCTCTAACAATACCTATATCCGTTCATCCATCTACCTATCTATCTTCCTTTTTTCTATTTTCATGTTTTATAACTGTATGTTTTTAAACAAGGTAGGAAATCATGTTTTCTGATTTGATTTGGATCACAGTCTGTTTTTTATTTTTAAAAAAGTGCCTGAAATTCAACCTGAAAACACTGAGATATGATTTCAGGTCTGTATTGCCCTGCCAAACCTTAACATTCACCTTCTCCTGCCAATTAAAATGTGACTGTACCACCTTGTATCACAAAATGTCAACTACAAGAGGCTGAATGAGCAGAAAAAAATATTGTGAGACGCATTTCCTGTCATTTCTGGTCACACTGCCTCTGTCCCTCATTGCCTGCTCCCTGTGGCAGAGTTTTACTGTGGGTGAGGATCAGGCAGCACCTACACACACACACACACAGATACGCACATACACAGAGCAACAGCAACAGTGATTGTGAATCAGCTAAAGACAGCTTGGCTAATTGGTGCAGGGTCCATCATAACCCATGGTTCAATGGCCCTGGATCAGGGTTAGCATGTCAGAGATAAACATAAAGTTCTGCTCATAGAAATCTGCTTATTTGTTTCAAACTGAAACATGCCTGTTAATGAGGGTGTTATGTCATATAGCACTCAAGCCTTATTTTGAGACACTTCTGTAAGGAACTGGTTGCTAGCTAGCCATTTTGCCAGCTGCAATGAGCTAAACAGTTACTGTAACTTGTGTGCCTGTTTCGAGGTCAGTGTCCGGTACGAGAACAAAAATCTGAAAACAGTGACATGATCATAGACTTGTACTTTCTCAAGTACTATAGGTCTTGGCAGACAGTCATTTCTTGCAAAAATATCCCAAGTAGAAACAGAATAGTTCCTGATGCTTCTTAGTTTTAGGCTTGTTGAAACAACACAGCAGTCTAAACAAGCAGTGTGACTTCATGGGCTGTGACTGGTATCAGATGATTGTGTTGTGAGCTGGCTGTTTCCTAAACACACATCCTTACCAAATTTGTGGGCTGCCTCAGTGATCAAATGGACTTAGTTTAAAAGCCCCACTCCACAGTCTGCTGTGGGAACATTTTGGGTTTAATCAGAATGAGAGAAGAGAGCTCTAAAAGCAAAAGAGGCAGCAAATCGACTTTGCTTAAACAGTGTTAACAAAAAAGTTTCAATACAACTAACCTAAAAGCTCATCTCAAACATAATTATGTTAAAAATTCATTTTTTTATAGCCAATACAATGTCTGAATATTATTAAGAATTCATTTTAATTGCTTTTTGCATGGGTTTACTTGCACTATCATGATTTTATATCATCATTATAATCAGTGGCACATAACGTCAATAATATTGCGACTATTTCTGGAACAATATATCATCCGACAAAAATAACTGTCATGACAGAAGTTCTTATAAGCCTACTATTTGTACAACAGAACAAGTAGCTGGAATTGCAAGTGGTATGACTGATGACTAATCCATCCTGTAATATCACCATGAGGAAAAGAAAAAAAAAATCATCTGAGCTAAATAAATATGCTTAAATCTAGCAGACAATTTGCACAACCCATGAAATTTCCAATTGAGATAAACAGGATTGCTGCGTCAAACAGGCTGCAGTCCTAAATAGAAATATCTCTGAAAAGCTGTTCTGTGTTCAGTGAATGAGTGAGATTAACTTTCACACAGTATACACACCTCAATGCTGTGATTCCTGCAGGGGAGAACACATACCATGTTTTGGCAAATAAGTTCTTTGATCAACTTATCATGGTGTGCCAACTGGGGTTAAAAATAAAACCACTGCTTTTCTCAGAGGGTTTCACGCAGCACTTTGATCTTCCATTTGACTAGCACAACATGTTTGGATTTATTCAGTCAGAACTCAGCAAAGTGATTGGTTCTGGCCAAGAAAAAAATGGTAAAAATACTGAAATTGTAATGGAAATGTTTTCCGTTCTTTGGCCAGAATGTGAAAATCTTACTTGAAGTGCTTTTCAAAGGATATGCTGCATCTCAAACATGGATTTTTTTGTGGGTTGCCAAATTACTTAAAAGAAATCAATCTATCAAGCTGTTTTTATAAAACCTTCTCGAGTTGTTGTTGACAAGATAAGACTCAGAAAACTGAACTTGTAGCATAAACATAACGACTTTGCTTGATGAATTATACAACAACAGGAAAGATCTATTTTGAATATTAACATCAAGAATGCCGGTCTAAAGAGAATAAGTTGTACAAACTCAGAATAAGATGTATTGTTTTTCTTCCTGTCTTTCTTGTACGACACAGGCGACCACTTTAGCTCTTAAGTACGCTTTGCTTCCACATATCACCCTTTGTACATTATTTCACTCTGTAAGGTCCCATACACACCAGCTGCTGCATTACAATTATAGACAGTGTATTTGTACATGTTACACACACACTCCCATGAGCAACCCAGACAAAGACCCACATACACACACTCTGGTGCAGGCTGGCACTCGTCTTTACCCGTCTCGCGCCTTCGCCCCACCAACACAATACTGTCACATTTTGGTGTGTCACATGGGCTCTGAGACAGACAAGGCCGTATTATCAACTACTGGCTGGAGCTCAGTTTCTGCGTGTGTGCGTGTGTGCGTGAGAGATAGAGAGAAGTTGAGTGAGAGTTCAGGTTAAGGCTGAGCTGTCAGCGGCAGACAAGCCCCGTCAAGTCTCCCTCCTCTGTCTAACACACACTCAGCCTCTCGCCTCAGGAGGTGAGAAGCCGCTAATTGGCAAAGGGTGAAACACACACACACATGTGCGCTCACAGCACACACATGGGCCGACGGTCAGTTACAGTCTCTCTCTTGGACACACATACACACAGGAGAACAAGGGACAAACAAAAACACAAACAGACAGATGGACACGGACGTCTGGCTCTGAGAAGCAGTCGTACAGTGAGCTGTGTGAAGCAGACACACAGTACAACCTGGTAGACGAGAACACATCACAGTAGCTAATAATACTCACAGTCTGCTCGCTGACTTCTTCCTCAACTTTCTCACTTACTTATTGTTTTATGACTTAATGGTTTTTATTCACTTATATATTAATAGACTCTACCTTTGCAGTTGTGCTAAAACACAGCACTGACCTGAAAAAGTGAAAGCCTGCCCTCTCTGTGTTCTTTGGTTCGAATAAAGGTTGAATTAAACAGGAGACGGCAGTTTCAGTAATGCCCCATGAATTCTAATATATTCAGAAAAATTATATAAGATGTAGAAAACGCCAACTACAAAAAATTGTCTACAACATTAATAAATCATTATGTAAGCATCTGCTAATCTTTTTTTTACTTATACTAAATCAAACCAGTACAAATACAATATTTTTCATTTTGATCGACTTCATTGTTTTCATTCACAAATGTTTTTCAAAAGCTGATGCCAGCAACACACTTCAAACAAGGACAGGTGCAAAGTTGAAATGACCGTGGAAGTTGTGGAAAGCTCAAAAAACTTCTGTTATAAACATGTTCATTATTTAGCAATAGTACCATGATTTTAGGGGTTGGTGAAATTCACATGAGAATCTCAATTTTTAGCTCTTACAATTCAAATATTGTTTACAAATGTCAAAAATTGATTTCCTAAACTTTAGTAAATTATTTAATGTCAATGCAACAAAAGAAAAAAAATCAAATGTGAGGGCAGTGCAGCTCCGGGACAATTTATTGTGTACACACATAGTATGTTTTATACTGTATTTAAGAGAACCAAAGACACCATAAATAGTTTAAAACACAGTATACTTCGAAAAGAGTCTCTCTTTTTAATTTCATTAATATCAAGATCGCCAGAACCAGTTTCGTAGCAGTAATCTTTTTTAAAACTAATGTTTTTGATTTGATATGCAAAGCATTTGAAAGGACTATGACATCTATTCACTGGAGTCCACATTTATATGTGTCTTGAATTATAATATAAAAATTCTGTGTCCTTTGCAACACATGTACTTCAAGGCTTGAAAACAAATGTACTCTCATGGATAACAAGTGCTCACAGAATAGGAAAGCCTGAACAACCTGAACCTGAGAGTAAGTAAATGAAAAGCTGAGATTTCTTTGTCAGTAACTGCTGTCCTGAATAAAAAAAAAATCCAAAATAAAGTTCTTAATTCACATTATGCTGAGTTCTGTCTAATGTAATACATAAACTGTTGAACAATCAATAGCATTAAATATCAATTTGTTTGTTTTTTTGTATGTGTAAACCACATTTACCAAGCCCCACTAAACAGAGCTGTCACGATAAAGTGTGTCAGCTAAGCAGTTAAATCTGCAACACAAATCACAATTATGCTCACATATGTGAAGACAAACTACAACTTAACAATGACAACTTAACATTAAGTGTTAAAGGGACCCACTAAAGTTTGATTTGCAAACAAAGATGTGTTTACATTTACTGTTACCAAGTTGCATTACGTGAATCCTTCACCACTTATAGACAAGTTGAATGGATTTCCTTCCAAATAAAACATTTGCAAAGTGATGTTTTTAATATTTAAATCCTTGCACATTGTCTTTTTCCTTGGGGAATTACTGCTTCCAACTGTTAATTGGCTGAATAACACACAAATGTGAAACAAGTGACAGGAAAGTGTATAGCAATACAGGCACCTACTCATAAAAGCATTGCTCCATGTCACTACTCCTGGTCTGAATCTCCTCACAGAACCATTAAGTTTAGAAAATCCAAAGAGCAGAAGTTCTGGTCTTTAAACCTCTTTTAAACTATTCTACTGATCCTGTTTTAACTATGCAAGTAACAGAATATGAAGTAGAACTCTTCAGATTGCATTTGTTCAGTGACTGACATATCCTAAAGACAAGGAAGACATTTCTTTCTCAATCAGCTTGATATCATGAGCAATGAGGTCCACAAACAAACAACTTTGTGCTAAATTTCTTTTATAGTTATTTCAGATGACCGCTAAAGGTGTGTGTAGCTTGACTAAAATATTTTCAATCACAACCTTGTCATGTGCTACTCAGAATTTACTTATATATATATCTTTGACTGTTGCTCAGCTAGCCATGAAAATGAAATATTATTAAGAAAAACATAAGGAAGGAAAATGTCTGTCAACTAATATTTTAAGTCTTAAAAAAAAGTGAACTTTTCAGCTTTGTTTTAATACCAAACTAACTCATTCAAACAATAATTTTGTTCTTTTCTGTACCCATGTACATGAGTATACTTGAATATACTTGAATTAGCATTATGAAATAATTAGAAAACATTCTCCTTTTCTTTAAACAATGAATTATAAGGAAATTTTAGAGTCTACTGTTTATTATACCATTGAAAAATGGCAGCAAGTTCACTGTCCAGCCTGTCCAAACACCACACAAAAAAGACAACATGTAGATGATTGGCACTTAAAGAATTTGAGTGCTTTCTTTAAGACTTCGGCAGTATGACACACTGACATGTCAGCAATATTAACCTGTCTCTAAAGTCCTACATCTTCATTTTTTCTACAGGTGTCCTATTGTTGAACCCAACTGAACAAGCTTTACATGCACAGCTTGTCTCATCAGTGCTGCGGCAGCCCTACAGAGTAAACAGGTAAGAGTTTAAGAAGCAACTGCAGCAACCTACTTAACCCTACTGCAACAGTCAATGGCTCTGCCACAAGCATCCACTCCACACAGCGCTGGATGGAGTTTGTGTCAGAACTGCATGAAGTTTGTATGTGCATGAAAGAAAGTGATGATGTAAAAGGGAGGAAAGATGCAAAAGAGAACTTGGAAGAGGGTCACAGGTATGCAAATAGAGAGGACAGAGACAGAAAGAAGGCTGAAAAACAATGATAAAAAACACCCAATAAACATCAAAGCTTGGAGAACTCCTCTGCATCTAAATGCCCCCTACTAAAGCCTACAGGACAGACAGGGGCAGGGGACCTTGTGTACAATTCAGCCAACCAGCCAGACACGGAACAAAACACTCCCTTAGTACTTGAATTCTCTCCATCAGACACTCTGAGAAAAAAACTCTAGTCCTTCATGGTGCTCACACAGAGACCCAGAGAACAGAGCTCAGTAATTAAATTAATGTAAACCTGATCAGAGGGCTGGAGTCGGGCGCACAGTCAGAGACCAGAGCTCTGTGCAGTGTCACATACAGAGCCATGCTTCTATGAGACTGTCAGTATTAAACTTAAAGCCTTAAGTCTGCAAGCTAACATCAGTAACATCTGGGGCAAGCTAAATTAAATATAACTTGGGGAAGTTTAAATTAGTAAATCTTTGCAGCAGAAGGAAAATTCAATTCAAAATAAGTTAGTTTTTTGTAGTAAAATGCAACATATATGGGTTTGATTTAGAAATTACACAGTAGTCCAGATAACATAACTCTGAGGCAACCATACGAAGTGCTGGTGTCAATTTTTGAAAAGTGCAACCAGGTGGATGTTGTGTACAGTGAGTATAACCCTCATCATCTTCTTAAAGAGGATGATGAAGAGGATCTCCTTCAGGGAGGGATACATGTAGTGTGGGAGGTGTGCGGTTCTGTGGCATTCCTCAAACAAGTATCACTTTTGAAATTGGGCATGGTGAGAGGATGTGTGTGGATGGATGTTGATGTTACAGTCCCAATGTGGTCCTCACCCCACCCTACAGTGTTTAACACCACGCACAGGTCTGTACCAGCTCATCCCAGATGAGGCTCCTTGGTGACAACTCCTCATCATGCTCACCGCGTGCCTCATTTGCATAAAAAAGTTGGCAGCCACTGGCCTAAAGCACGAGTGACAGGTCACAGTATCAGATTTCTAATCTTGCTGCCCAGCTAGCATGTTCATCAAATCAAACCGGGAAAGACAGCTAACGACACAGAAGACACACAGAGGAAAAAATACTTGTATGTCTCCACTTAAGATTGCAAATGTTTTAGTTACCACGGAGGTCATGGTCAGTGTGAGAGGCAGCACCCTGCAGGGGCAGAGACATAGCGGACTGGTGCTGTGGCCCCGGCGGATGGATGGGAGCCAGGGCTAGCCTGCTTGCAGCTAACCTAGCCGTGTTAGCTTAGCTCTGCTGTCTGGCGCAGCTTGGAACGCAGCTCCAACTCTAAATAGCAACTTCCACCGCCTGGCCCAAAGTCAGACCCCACACCGGACAGCCTGACTAGCGTTTAGCCACATCAGCTAGCATAACCACAGCATTCTTCCAGCCGCCTATGGCTACAGCATTATGCATTAAAAAATACACACACCAGTGTAACGAAACAACTCAGAAAAATGTCGCAGGCTTCCTACCTGTAAATGCAGTCGCTAACGTGCTAAGTCGCCGTGTTTGCTTGTTTAAAGTCTGTGATGTTGTGTTGCTAGACGTCAAGTCCAACTGCACTACAGTGGTTTCCAGTCTGGGAAGCAAAATAAAGCCCAGCTGCCCCACTGTACATGTTGCTGACAGCCGGGCTGTGGACGCGGCTTTGACGACACCTGCAGGCTTCACTGCATATAGCAGCCAGCTGGGCTACAGCGAAGGCACTCTTTACTGTATGCGAGGTCACAGGTCAGCATCAGATGTGCAGCAAACCCCCAGACATGTTCAATGACTTGCTTGAGTACATTTCAAAAAAGTGGCCCTTTTATCATTTGCTCAGTGGTACTTCAGCGGAACAGCTTTTATTACAGGTAAGAATACTTTATTTCCACAGTGCCTTTTAAAACCACAGGCACATAAGCAAAGGCTTACAATACCATAAAATGCCACAGTAGGAAGGCATAAAACCAAATCTGAAAAGCATAAAACAATTTGAGTAAAAACTATTTTAAAAAAGCCAGTCTATACAAATGGGATTTTAATGTTTTTTTAAAGTGTGATGCTGTGATGAAGGTTGCTCTACGATATTGGAGCTAAAACAGTGAAAGTATGTCCGTGTTTCTCTAAAAGCATAGACTGTGGACTCTAAATGCTGGGTTGTGAGATCTGAGGGACCTTGGTGCAGAATAATGAGTTTAAAAAAAAATCAAGTGTGGCAAA